>BQNB010032846.1:0-17500 GCA_026074375.1 Tanacetum coccineum
CCTAAACGCAATTTATCGCGAAACGTATACACTTTACGTATCCGATAAAAATAAAATGAACAAGTTAATAATTATTCTCAAAATAATTATATAACCCTTGCTTGATGTAAACATTTAATTGTTTGATGCCCGTTTACATTGAACGCTAATTTTTAGCTTACGCGATTTAAACTTTATTCATGAAATTACGAGCAAACGCGTACAACACTAAAAATAAATAGTACATTTATTGACGTCGTCAAAGACTTGAAAACACAGGGTGTTATACATTGATTGCAAAGAGAATGAAGGATGAGTTAGAACTATCTGAAACTCAAAAGAATAGGATGGCTCAAGTACAAGAAGCTGCAAAGTACTATACATAAGAAGATTGGGATTCAGTAAGAGCCAAGCTGGAAGCAAACAGAGATCTGTCCAGCAAAGTCTTATCAATTGATTTCTCTGGTGATGATTTTGCTAAGAAGATGGTGGAGTTAATCAATGAGAAGAAGAGGCTATACAAAGAATAGAAAGAGAGAGAGAGATAGAAGAAACAGACCTATGACTCAAGCTGAGCAAAGGGAGTACATGATCAAGTACTTAAAAAGCCAAGGTAATAACTGGAAAATAGGTCAGCTGAAGAAGTTGAAACCTGATGAGCTGAACGAAGAGTTTGATAAGTGTGTAGAGAAGGTAGAAAGGTTTATTCCTATGAACTCAGAGCTTGAAGCATCAAAGTTGAAGAGAACATGTATAAAAATTCAAGCAGAGGTGTTTAAGAAATAAAAGATTACTGATGTTCCTAATGTTACTAAAGATGAGTCTGTAAAGAGAGAAGAGGAATTTAAAGTTCAACAACCAATTTTGAGATACAATATAAGAAAATCTTTGGCAAGGAAAGGATTGCAGAAGAACAAGTCTGAATCTACAAGGTATGATACTGAGGAGGATGTAGAAGCTTACATGGATGAAAGAGCGGATGACCCTTCTTTAGAGGAGTTTCAAATGGGTTCAATCCCACAAGGATCAGCACCTGCAAAAATTGTTAAGTGGCAAATTCTTAAGACTGGTAAGAAAGGAGCTTATCAAATCATCAGGGAAGATCACACAGATGTAGTATATGTGATTTTCAAGGTTTATTAAATGATCTTACAAGAGATTATCTTAAGGAGTTGTACAGACTGATGATGTTGAAGTATGGAGATAGCAGGCCTAAATAAGAATATGAAAGAGTTTTATGGGGGGATTTAAAGACTATGTTTGATCCACCATCTACAGAGGATGCTGTTTAGAGTTTAACACATCAGCAAAAGGTACTCATTTAGAGATATTTTCATAGTTGTGTTGTTCATTGTTTAACTTTAGAAGCTGCACACATTTATATGCTGACTAAAGTCAAGTATCCATTACCATCTAGAGTTTGTCAAGCTATGCTTGAAAAGAAACTTATAGGAGATAGAAAAGATGAGGTGTGTTATCAACTTTTGAAGTTAATTGAAAGACAAGCTCAACAGTAATAATTTTGGTGTATGTTTGAAAGAATTTTCAGTGCTTTGGTATATGGATTGGAGAGCTGAATGTGTGAAATGGAGTTGAGAAGAATAACACTTGGTGGAGGTTCTTTGCACTAACACAACAAATGGTGTTCAGTTCACCATGCCTAACCAGCATTAAGAACTGACTTGACCACAGGGGTACGGCTTATGGAAAAGTATTTCTCAAATCCATTTATATGGTTAACAGCTTGCCCATAAGCTGTATGGTTATCAACTCACCATATATGTGTTTGTAAAGAGTTGGCTAGCCCACAAGATGATGGCTTATGGTAAAGGTTGTGGAAAATCCATTTACATGGTTGACAGTTTACCAAAAACTGGATGGTACTCAACTTACCAATGATTCATGTTCAAAAAAGTTGAACTGGTTACTAGTCCACCAGGGTGATGCCATGATTCCACCAAAGGATTAGCTAGCCCAAGAAAAAATGGTTACTTGGTAAAGGCTTCATCAAATCCGTTGATAGCTGATGATTTGCTAAAAATCATATGGTAATTCAACTCACCATGTTTCACGTACTAAGAGTTGAAATGGTTATCAATGTACCATGGTTTATAAACCAAACATTGGCTACTCCAGAGTTAATGGCTAACTGGTAAAGAGACATCAAATCCATTTAAATTTTCAATGATTCACCTCTCTCAGGAGTTAACACACCTGGAAGTGATGAGAATAGACTAAAACTTTATGATCTGATGTACATATAGTCAATGTTGCTGCTTATCTGTTGCTGAAATGATCATATGTTGCTAAAGAGATAGTACATGTAGCTGTGAAG
Organism: Tanacetum coccineum; assembly: GCA_026074375.1. Classification (NCBI taxonomy): domain Eukaryota; kingdom Viridiplantae; phylum Streptophyta; class Magnoliopsida; order Asterales; family Asteraceae; genus Tanacetum; species Tanacetum coccineum. The sequence goes on from BQNB010032846.1 coordinate 2,315, forward strand.
TGTTGGTCATGATGTTTAAAAGATTAGATGCTGCAAATATCAAGTAGTGATGATTTAAAGAGTTGCTGATAGAAATCAAGAAACTGCTTATACAAGACAATCAGCATGTTGCAGTTCAAGAATAATTCCAAAGATAATGCTCACAACATCCTCAGGAAGCTCATAATGAAGTGTTATCCCAAGATAATAAACTATCCAAACACAAGATAAGCCATACCAATAAGCAAAAATAGAAAAGAGAAAAGAGAGAAGGAAAAGATAGAAGATTAGATTAAAGATGAAAGAGTGGGATGGGAGGTTTTACACACACACATAAACTATGAAAATGAAAACCAACACCCTCTCCATGTGTGGAGAGGGTCCTTTTATACCCAATGCCAACTAGTAGGCGTATGGGCTTTCTACATGGGCCGGGCTTGGCATATCTTGGGCTTTGAGCCCGAAACACGGACAATATTAGATTACAAACCAAGCCCGTTAAACCCGACTAGCCTATTACAATACAAGACCTAGTTTGACTTTGTAAGACCGATAACATTCTTGTTTGACTTAATATAATTAAGGCTAACATGAAGATACTTAAAGAAACTTGAATTTCACAAGTGAAGATCAAGTTAGGGGAGGATTGTTAGGAATTATTGTAAACAAACTTAAGTCTGGTAGTTATAGAGTTAAGTCTTGTAGATATAGATAAGTCTGCCAGTACTAAGTTAAGTCTGGCAGTACTATAGTTAGTACTGGTCTTGTCCAGTTAAGTCTGTTTATGTAACAGGATAGTTATCTTAGAGATATCTTAGGAAAGGATATGCATTATCCTTTCACACGTTTGTAAAGCCAATTAGAGTTTCCTTGGTGTATAAAAGGAACCCTACGGCATAATGTTTTACTAATATAGAACCCTAATAGAAATAAATAACGAATAGCAAAGTATTACATTGTGTTCTTCTTAGTACTTGTGTTAAGATTCCGTATTAGCACATAGTATTCATAATTATTATCTCTCATATAGTTGATTTAGATTTATTCAAGTTAGCTATTGTCTTACAAAAGGCTAAACAGATCCAAGACTTTGGACCTTCAGGCCTCTAGTTAACTACTTGAACTCAAGGCTTGATTCTCCTTAGCTTCTTATTTGGGAATTTAACCTTGATATAGTGATGGCAATTGAGAACTTTATTAACTTGTTAATCATTTCCTCTTGGTTATTATGCCAATTGATTAAGTTCTTGCTTTCCCTCTTTTCCCTTGGTTGGTGTCGACACAGGAACACACACACACACTCTTGTTAATTCTAGAATTTGCATGATCTTTCTTATCTTACATTATTTAGTTAATGAAGTTTGCCCTATTTGCAGAATTGGCCCTTTAAGTCTTATTTTTCCTATTTTTGGCACATGTCTTTAAATAACTTCACACTTATTTATTTCTTATTTATAACTTTACCATTTTCATTCTAAGCAATTAAATACTATTATTATAATATAAAATAATACCTTGACGGGTGACGGGTGTTACATAGTGGCTTTTTTCCATTGAGCCATTCCGAGGAAGTTACCGCTTCTCGATAAGAAGTAGGTTCATTTTCTACCATAAAAGAAATAAAATTGGTCCAAACGATTTCTCGGTTCTTGCCCTTTTGCTTCTTCTAGGTTCAACCTCTTCTTCCTTAGGTTGATATTGTCTCTCATCTTGGAGATCATTATCATCTCGTTGTCTCTGATTTTGGACAACTTCGTCATCTATTCTATATGATTTTCCAATTTTCTTCGTTAACAAGAAAATATATTTTCAAAGAAGGAAGCACTTCTTTATTCCATTATCGTATCCTTGTGTATATAAACATACAAAAAGAAACCATAAGCACTACTGTTATGAGCATATACTAAAAATACACAATTCACAGTTTTAGGTCAAATCTTTTTAACCTTGGAGTTCAATACGGATATCTTAGCTAGATATCCCCCCACATTTGTTAATACTTATAAGATAGTCTTCTTCTCATCTGTAGTTCATAAGAACTATCTTATTTTCTTTACAAGGGATTTTATCTAAAAGATAAGTAGCCGATATAAATGATTTCCCCCATATGTCGTGGCTTAAACCAGGACTTACGAACATGGCATTAACCATATCTTCTAAGGCATGGTTCTTTCAACAATTCTATTTTTGAAGTGTCAAGAGCAATAAATTTGTGTTCTAAGTTTAGCACATAAATTAGAAATGGAGACACATAGTCACCTCTGATATGACTTTGAACCACCTTGTTTTCGATAATAAGTTAATTCTCAACTTATTTATATAGAACAATCTTGTCTATATCCTTACTCTCAAGTAAGTATAAATAGCAATATTTTGTACCACCATCAGCAAATATGATAAAGTAATCGCTATTCGCTACCTTAGTAGGTATCAATTCCAAATAGCATAAAACCATGTGAATCATATAAAGGGTTCAGTTATTTTCTGTTCAACCGAGAGAAAAGATAATCTTGTCAATTTAGCTTCAACACAAGTTTTAATTTTGTAGTTCGTGTCAATACAAAAGTTGGTATGAAATTTAGTTTAGTTAGACAACATATTGAGTTAAAATTTAAAACATGTCTGAGTCAGCCATGCCATACATTTAAAGAATCAAATAAGCTGAATTCATATTTATTTTACTAAAATGGCCATTAGAAAATACATTCAGCTGAAACATTTTTTAAGGCGTAACCCATACGGACTCAAATTATGTTATTCGTTAACTCAATTTTTATTTGATTCAAACACAAGATGAAAGCCAAATTTCATTAAAACCTTCCAGATACAAGATTCCTATGAATCTCTGGCGCGTACAACGCGTTGGTTAAATTAGACTCTTTGCTAGATGTGAATCACATTTGTAATAATTCCAAGGGCGCACTTTGATATCATCGGGCATACATCAAGAATTATAAAGTCTCTTATGGGAAAAAGTAAATTTACCAATTCTTACTAGTATGTTTTCAGCAATCCCTTTTGTATATTTCATTGTCCTATCTGCCAATTCAACTGTCAACTTAGTGTGAGCTAATTTACTTAATCCTAAGTTAAGGTAGGTCAAGAGAGGCATAACATTAACGCTAGCTCCTAAGTCAATAAGGGCATTGTCAAAACAAACATTATTATATAGCAAGTAAAGTGAAACTCCCTGGTCTTTCTCCCTTTTGGGGTATGGTGTCATTGATATGTGAAGCTCCATAAGCTTCCACAAATTTTGGTCCATAGTTCTCTTCTTCTTTTTCACAGTAATGATTATCCAAACGACTTGGAAAAGGAACCGTCGTTTGTCTTAACTTGTACAATAAGTCGTATCTGTTCTGTTCCAGGGATATTGCGTATTGGGTTGATCCAATACGGCGTTATCGAGTATGAATTCAGCTTCAATTAGTTGTAAGAGATCGACGTGGGGAATTGGTCTCGCTGGTTTGTATTTGTTGAGCTTGTAGCTTCCAAATCCTCTTTCCTGCAATACCTTGCTCATTTGACCGATTTGAATTTCTAAAGTCTTAATTGATGCTTCTTGGTTCCTAATGATGGCATCTGTCGTAGCTCAGATTTCTTTAATCAAATTGGAATTTTCTTCGTGTCTCTTTGCTGATTCACTCATGAATTTGCTCAGGGTATCTTCCATAGATTGCCTTTACTCTTGGTACGAATGATTTGCGTTGTTCCTCTGATAGTACCCTAGAGCTATTGCTCTATATCCCCCTCCTTGAAAAGGTCTACCAAGTTGCGTGTAGTAAGATTCTTCAAGAGTTTTTCCTTCCTCTTTGAGTGGGCAATCTTTGGATGTTAATGGGGGCCCTTTGCTTTGTTCAATACCTAATTGAGCAGCATAACTTTTTCATTTACTTTCTTAATTTCTCTTCTAAGATTGTTTAGTTGTGCTTGTATTGCTGCTAATCCATCAGAAGTTTTAGTACTTCTGACTCTTGATGTTCCATTGTGCCATTTTTGAGAGTATTCAGCCATTTCTTGGATGGCTATTTTTGCGTCAGCGGCAGTTTTTTTGTATGGTATGGCACCTCTTGAATCAAGGGGAAATTGTCGAGTTGGAACATCAAATTCCATTATAGAACTATGACCTACCTCTTGCATCTGTCTTATCTTATTAATGTTAAGAGACACTTTCATCAATAGCTTCTTTAAATAGTACCAGGCTTGATATTGGTTTTGTCAGGCTCTAGTTGAAAGTGTTGATTTCCTCTATTTTCTTGCCAAGTACGAGTTCGTGGGAAATATTTGTAAGAAACTTCAGTCTTCAGTCTTCCCGCACCCCCCCCCCCCAAGGTTGTAATCAAACCAGTTGGTTTGTTACTTAGCCAATGACTTGCAGGCTAGGTTTAGGGTCAAGGGGATGGCTCTAACATCCACTTGGTCTGATAGTAATTTAGGAAGGTTAAATAAATTCCACGATCTCAAGAACTTTCTCGATGATGTGTCGTTCGCATCGTCATGATCCGAAACCATGAAGTGTTAGTACTGTGTAGTTCCTTGAGAAATTGGCCCTTTAGTTCAAAGTTATCTTTGTCTTCAATTTTGGGCCTAGCAACTCCCGATCCGTAGTCAGCTCGGGTCTTGCTCATGTACTGCTCCATAGTTTCCGCCATTGTTTTCGCAACTTCTTCCTCCGAGTATTCTTGGTCAGAAAGTAAATTGAAATCAGGCGATCTTAATTCGTCAAGACTTAGTGTCTTGAAGTGTCTCCTAAATGATCAAAATTATTCTTTGTAAGGTGTGAATAGTTCGTTAGCTGAACTCCTTGTCATGCACTACCTGAACAAGAGATAAACAATCAGTTAGGTTGGCTCTTTTGGGATAGAAATGTTTTAGCATTGAAAATTAGATATGAAATTAGGTTCTGCTTTCATATTACAGATGATCGATACGCCCGTATCCAATGGAAGTGGAACACCATATTAAATCAGTTAACATACGAATTTTTTTCATTTTTGAATATGTTGTAATCGGACAGAAGGTTGGATACGCGTATCTAATGAATGAGGATACGACGTATTCAGTTATCGACCCCAATAAAAGTCTGTATCCAAGAGAAACAATAAAATACGTTAAAACCAATTAAACACACATAAATAAAAGCAACAATTAAATAAAAATATCAATAATTATTACAGAATATACAAGAAATATTACCTAATTCTAATTCACATACTCCTAAGGGTTTAGGATTAATCTAATGTTAAAAAACTCTAAAATATTATAAAAATCAAGGAATAATTTTCACTACCTGACAGCTTGGCGCCAAAAGTTGATGTGGTCATTGTGGTGGTGTATATTTAAGATGTTTCAAGTTTTAAATTTATATTTTGCCGACTTAACCAAAAATGACACTTTAACGGGCAGTGTACCCGGTCGGTGGTAGATTCGTGGTAAGTAGGATGTTGAACACTTGAAGCGAGGTTAAATCTCTTAATTTATTTATATTTTAGTTATCTAATCTATGTTAAATCTAATCTAAGTCAAACCTATGCTATACTATGTTAGTTTTAATCCTAATTCTAACAGGTAAAAAGGTGGTGTTTTCGGCCTGAGAGGACTGGCACATGTTGGTAGTGACTACAATCAATTCCAAGACACTTTACCCACACAAGCTAATTATAAGAAGGATCAAAGAGCTAGTCGAGCTCTTATATAAGAAAAAATGTATTAACAATTTTAATCAATTAGAACATTGTTTGTTGATTTAGTGCAATGAGTTTTCTTCCTTGATTGGTGCATATCCTTTTAAGACGCCTTGGCAGAGAGAGACACTCTTCCTAAGACCTAGACACATTAATTCTGTCATAATTAAAGCATCCGCATAAAACATACATTATTTGCCTGATTATAATATTCTTAGGGATTTATGCATTGGTGATTTTTTTCTGTTAAAACCCTAGCTCATGGTAGACTTTATCCACTTAGCTGTGTTATGGCAATTTTTAATACATAGTAGTCACTTGTCCAAACATATCCTTCAATGAATCTTTATGTTATTTGTTGAATAATTAATGCAGTTCACCTTCTAGGTACTCGCTGCAATAAACCATTAGCAATATCCAATTTATAGTTAGCCTGTGGCTATCCGAGACACAGATTTTAGAAGCGACAATACTTGTGATCTATGATTCTTGATGTATATAAGTCACTATATGGAGCGCTATCCCGGACTCTGATGACTTGGTCCATTTCACTAGATCTCGTTGAATGATAGGGTCGCGATACGAAAAGACGTAAACACGTATAAATTGATAAACATAAACTAAGCATACAATGTTAATAATCCATAGAAATTGAGATAAAAATACCAAACATTCAAATATTCATAATAATGGCTAATACCCGACAAGGTTTTATCCTTCAAACTTCATTATAAATACAAAGGAGCAATTATTTAGCCAAGGTAAAACTACAGATCAGTTATTCGAAATGATACCAAAAATGACGATTACTAAAGTATATGGAATTACTGTTGTCTCTATATGAATGATAGCGTTTGCTCGACCTCTTCTGCTCTTTTTCTCCTCTAAAAATTGACTTTTATGGTTTAGGTATCGAAAATATGATTTAGCACACTACAAAACCGTTGTCGTTTCTATTTAAGGTCTGGAAGTCGGTTCGATATGGCGTATCCAACGATTGGATACGACATATTGGAGATTTCTTGGAGTGGGACCACGTTTGATATCTTCCAAAATATTCACATACTATATCTTGAATACGGCGTATTAAGTCTCTCTGGATACGACGTATTGAGCTTCATTCCTTTGTGGTCTTTGGTGAGTGCAGGCACGGATACGCCGTATCTTCTTCTAGATATGACGATATTGAGTCTTCAGAAATAGTTAATCTTCAAAATATCTTCATTTAAGATCCAGAATACGCGCCTTTTGCTATCTTTCACCAAATACTCCATAATTACTGCAATTCTCAAATGTAAACGATTAAGTAACAATTCTTTGCAATAGTTATACAAAATGGGTTGTTAGGAATTATACTTTGAGTTGATTATGACAAAACATATTAAAGATGGAGGACCTACCAGACAAGCGGAATAACATTAATGCTGATTGAAGTTTAGTCAATACAGTATTTTAATGCTTAGCTAAAAGTTAAAGATCAACATTAATGCTGATCTGTAAGATTAGTCAAAAGTATTTTCATATGATTTATGTTTTTCCTAATTTTACTTTGATCTCTATACTTGTCTTGTAGCCCTAACCCCTCTAGTATATATAAGGAGGGGCAGGTCGTCTAGGTTTATCATTCATTCAATTCACAATGTAAACCTAAAGGTGTGTATGTACTCTAGGCATCAAGTCTTTGTAAGACGCCAAGCTTTAGTAGCTAGCTTATTAGTAGCTTAGTAGTATAGTAAGCCTTTGTATCATGATCAAATACAATGAAAGGCTTAATGTTTAGTAGTAACACCTTGTTCTTAATTATGATTGTTTTATTTGTTATTCCGCTGGATCATGATTATGATATCCTAGATGAGCTAGATCGTGTTGCTGTCCATGATGTTCTTGAAGGCCACAAAACCCTAATTTTGAAAATGATATGGTTCGATCATATTTATCTCTGCTTGATTTGATTTTGTTCTTCATAAGTTGTTTATTGCATAACATAATAATGCCGCATTTTGGTCTGGGACCAAACCCCATTATTATTTCAACTGGCTATGGGGAGTGTGATCTGGGATCAACGTGATGAACTCTAGCTGAGATACAAATTTTTGTTTGTCTCTAGTAATAATAGCTCATTTTTCAAACCCTATTATTATTGTTGTGATTTGATCTGAGATAGATCAATGGGCGGTTATGGGGAGGTAGGTCTGGGACCAACAATGATCCATAACTGAGATGTAATAAGCATGTTTTGTAAGCACTGTTTCAGAAAAAGAAGAGATTATGTATGTTTGGATCTGTTTGGTTATATTCGTCATTGGGCTATTCACTATGGGCTCATGTCATATTCCAAAGTGCCGCTGATTGTTGACGTGGTTATGATGTGTTATACTATTCGTTCTGCTGCTTCGGGTTTAGTACTGCCATGTACACTCGTTGTTTCGTTTCCTGTTGGGTATATGGTGTTCCTACTGGTTGCTCATTGTTACTACTGGTCGCTCATGGTTACTGCTGGTAGTTCATGATTTGTGTTGGCTCTTCAAACAGTTTCTATTGGTTATGTTACATTCCTACTGGTCGTTTGTGCTTGTTGAAGAAAGTGCAGATCGGTGATAGTTTTGCAACCACTCAGCAACAGTCAGTGACAGCTTTAGTGACAGATTTGAGACAGAAATATGGTCACTAATGACAGTTTTGGTTTGTACGGGTAGCTTTGTCCGATATAGCTAGTTTGTACCGCTAGCGTTGGCCGATATCGGATGACACACACATTTTGGGTTTTGGACGCGTTTGGATCTTGAACGATGATGATGTTTATGGCTCGTTTTGGAGATTATTTGAAGAAGACATTTGATTATTACTTATTTGATGTTGTAGTTGATTTTCACAGGTTTTGTGTTCTTATCATATCTTAAAGGAGTGGTCACCTTTAAGATAACTTGTTCGTGATTATAAGGCGGTGACGAAGACTTGATGAATCTAGCAAAGGTGTACGATCTACCTTATGATGCTTACTACGTACATTTGCTATCACTTTAAGGAGTTACGTTATTGTGCTCAGTGTCTCATTTAATAGAGGAATGAGGATTTTGTCAAGAGACATAGGTCTACTTATACATAGCAGGTATGAGACTCGACGTCATGTGGATAAACAGGATATAAGACACAAGTTTGGGAAATTCAACTTCTTCAACAAATTCGTATTATTCGTTTTTCTTCATCATTGATAATTTGCTGCTTGGAGCCTACTAAGTCCATGATTCAAGAGATGGTAAACATGTTAAGGGGAAGCTTATTGTTTATTTACCATCTACATGCACTCCTATTTGATTATGACAAAAAGGGGAAGAGTGCATGGATTCAGGGGAAGTTCTTCATCTATATTAGCTTCAGGGGAAGCTTGTGCTTATTGGTTTTGTCATTATCAACTAGGGGAAGATTGTTGGGAATTATACTTTGAGTTGATTATGACAAAACATATTAAAGATGGAGGACCTACAAGACAAAGCTGGAATAACATTAATGCTGATTGAAGATTAGTCAAATAGTATTTAATGCTGATTTATAGTTTCCTAATTTTATTTGATCTTATCTTGTCTTGTAAACCCTAACCCCTCTAGTATATAAAGAGGGGTAGGCGTCTAGTATTGATTATCCATCATAGTTAGATCTCTCCAATGAGAGTCTAATAGTTAGCTTATTAGTTTATGTAATAGTTCATAGTCGACTGATTAAAGTCGAATAGTTTATAGTTTATTAGTTTATGAATAAAAACCTTGTTCATAACATTGTTGTTCTTATTTGTTATTCCGCTGCGTGATCAATGTTATGATATCCTAGATGGGCAAAACGATCTATGAAGCCTACAATTAAGGTTTCATTCTGTGGATTCATGACTTATTTTTGATATCCTAGATGAAAGCTAGATCGTGGAATCAAAATGTATGCATCTATAGCTCCCTAAAAATTCTAACGCATCTAATTCATACAAAACTCAATCCCCCCCCGTCGAATTCAATGTATGCATCTATAAGTGCATTGCTTTCGACTATCAATCTTCATAAGAATCAAAGACCATTTTGCATGCTACTACTATACGCATTAAGTACTTAACCCACTTGTTGGTGGGTTAGTTGGGGTTTTAATGTAGATAGCCTAAAAGTCTGCCTTGGTTATCGCGAACATCATATCCCACTTTAAAATTCAATTTGAAATCTGATTAATCTTGATCTTTGCCACGTGCACGATGATACGTCCCTCTAGCTTCGCCTATATAAACTTCATCACAAAACCCTTTTTCTTTTTACGACTTCAATCACTTTTCTTCTCTCTTTCAAGAATATTTCTCTGTACTTCCAAAGGTAAGACAAAAATTATTATCAGGTATGGCTGTGAAAAATACATTAGCTATTCAACGATGTGAGTTGTCGCGCAAAGAGTTAGACGAGTTTCTTTCTTTCTATCCCATTCCTTCGGAGTACCGTGTGATCCTTCCCACATCTACTCAGACCATTCTTGATGCTCCTCCTGGGTACATTGGTTTGTACACTCATTGCTTTTCTCTTGCTAATCTTAGATTGCTACTTAATGATTTCTTCTGTGAGGTGCTTTAGTACATCAAAGTTCACATCTCTAGGCCTAACCCTTTTGGTTGTTCCAAATTAATGACCTTCATTTTCATGTGTAAGGCGTATGATTATGAGCCTTCTATTGAATTATTTCGTGGTTTCTTCAATCTTTGCAAAGCTGGTAGTTGGTTAACCTTTCAAAAAAGATCCAAAAAGCATATCTCGAGTCTCTTTGCTAAAGTTATTACTCGTATCGAAGGTTGGCACCAGCGTTTCCTTTTTATTCAAGATACAATCGTTCCTTCCAAATTTCCTCAGCTTCTTCTTAAGGATAATATGCTTGACGTCAAATCTTTCAAAGACAAACTCCCTTCTAGTATTGAGCATAGCCCACAGTTTCAAATTCTTGGTCGTTACCCTGTTAGTGCTCGTGCTTTCGATGATCCCATTCTTTTCTTAGCTGGCCTCTAGTCTTTATGGGAATATAGCCAACAATGACCTGCAATCTTTGTGGGCGGCAAGGGTATTTACCTTTCTTGTTTTCCTTTTCATTTGCCCTTTTCAATGATATTTAATTTATTCTTTCATTTTGCAGAGATGTCTTTCAGAAACTTTATCTACACCGAGGAAGACGAGGATCTCACTTTCCTTCCCAAGGATCTTTTTCCAGGTTTTAATATTGGCTCCCCTTCTGTGTCTATTAATACAAAGCCTATCAGGACTGATGAAGAGCCTGCGAAACTGGCTTCTGGTTCGTCAACCTCGTGCACTTTTCGCGCCAAGGCTTCTGCAATGAAAGATGATACTCCTATGCTATCCATTTCTGATGATAATGAGGGTAAGTTGCCCTTCTTCCTTATTTCTTTAGTAATATCTGTATACTTATTTATCCTTTTTGAATTGCTTTTGCAGCTTCCTTGTGCATCGATGGCCAATAGGAACCTTGCTTTATGATTCTAACTACCATCGAACGAGGTTCTGCATTGAACCCGCAAGACCCTTCGTGTATTTCTTTTATGATCTTGTCGGTCTGTGGTGGGGCTATGCAGCGAAACCATGGTGTGAAGAAGGATCTTTTGTACAGATTACCTCGGATTAGCTTGTACTGTGGTACTTGAATCCTAATTTTCCTAGCCTCCTTCGTATCCTCTGGTAGTAGACCGCTTAACAAATATTCTTGGATGGGGCTCATCCAACTTCTTTTCTCTTCGATTTCTACTTTTAGAACTTCTTTTTCTTCTATTGATCTTTTAACCAGGACTTCGACTAACACCTATTTTGTGAGATGTTCAAATGTCATCGAGGCTAGCTTGCTTAACGCGTCGGCTTTCTTGTTCTGGTTTCTTCGTACATGCTCAACTATGTACCCTTCAAATCCCTTTAGTGCGGTTTTTACCTTCTGCAAGTAGATTTTGATTGACAACTATTTTGTTGCGTAAGTTCCCTTTGTTTGGTTTACCACTAGTTGCGAGTCTAGGAATATCGCTACTTTCATGATTTCCATTTCCTGGGCTATACGAAGTCCTGCTAGGAGTGCCTCGTACTCTGCGGGATCTATCAGCATTAGTCCTGCTCCTGCACCATCAGGACTAGAGGCTCCGTCAGTGTAAAGCTTCCATTCGTTGCTTGGATCTGACACTTCCTTTTCTTTTACTTTCTTTTCACTGTCAACGAAGGGTATCTCGGGCAGAAAATCAGCTGGCGTTTCTCTTTCATCTCTTTTCAGGAAAATGATATCGTGTTCGCCTAATTCGATTGCCCACTTGGCTACTCTTCCTGTTTTCTAAGGTCCTGTTAGTGCTTGTTTGATTGGCGTACCTGTGGGAACCATTATCGTGTGAGCTTGAAAGTATCTTCGAAGCCTTCTTGCTGCATGCACCAATGCCAATATAAGCTTTTCTAATGCAGGGTAGTTGAGTTCGGCCCCTTGTAACACTCTGCTTACGAAATGGATGGGGATCTGCCCTTCACTTATTTTTGCAAAAAGTATGTGTGTGTAGAATGAGTGGAAATGGTTGTGAGAGGGATGATTTGTTTGAGAAATTTTGTCTCAATTTATAGGCTAAATTTGGTGAAAAGTGTGGCGCACTTACAAATAAGTGCGGCTGACTTGGTGAGTTAATGCGATAGCATTTAATGTCTTATACTGGAAGTGCGGCGCACTTAACAAAAAGTGCGCAGTTTTGAGGAGTTAAATAGCGATAGCATTTAATGACTTTAAATTCTACAAATCTTGGGAAAACTGTTGCGGTGCACAATATTATAAGTGCGGCGGTGTTTGAACTTCAGAGGAAAGTGCGGCGGACTTCTTGAGCTTTTGGCTAGAAATCTTTCTTTTCATGTATTCGCCTCCTAAAGTGTATAGATTCTTGAACTTGGGTCTTTAGAGTCTTCAAGTGAACCTATAAGCAATTTAAGCTTAATTAAGTATCGAAAGTTCACGTGAAATGATCAAATATATATAAATAATGCCATAGAAAACATGTAAATTTGTGCATTAATCAAAATCCCTCCACACTTAGCTTATTGCTTGCCCTCAAGCAATGGAAGCGAGAAATTACAATCATTTATCATGACGTAGAGAAAATTTGATTTTTTAAGAGATTGTATTTCAGATAACTTTTCAGGCATAGACATATAACATAGCACCTTACATATGGATAGTGTTTGATTTTAAAATTCACTCAGCCACTCAAATAGGGTTTAGATATGTTTTTTGTGAAGAACACTCAATTTGCACAGACATAATCTAGACAGCTCCATATGGCTGTACTTAACACATAACCTGACCGAAAGGATAAACTTGATACTTAAGAGTATCCAATCTTCAGCGCCGAAACATAAGCCTTTATTTCTTCCGGAAACGATTATATACACAGATTTTGTTAACCTCATCCTTCTTTTTTTTTTTCCATAAACAAGATGATAAATTAAGGCTTGGCTATAGAAATATTTTCCATCAATTTTCAGATACTTCAGCAACATTGCATTCTTGCAATAACATAGACTTGCGGGATACATTACATGTGATAGGCTTCGGTCTAGTAAATGATGATTAAGCACAAGTTCTAGAGCTTCTAAATTACCGGTTCTCTCAAATATAATTATCAACCAATACCAATGTTCTAGAAAAGGCGACAAAGACCATACATACACATCCGTAACGACGGAATAGACACATATGACTGCAATCAAACCTTAACTCGAACAAGCTAAAGGCATCAATTATCTTAGGTACCAAAGGTGGATACCCGAATAAAGGCTTAGATTTCTCACAATTTAGTAGATTGGGGTGTGCTAGCTATAATGTCAATCCGATTGGATTTGCCTTACTAAGAGCATTTTTTACTTTTGAAAGCATATATAATTAAGATTTTTCATAAAATATCAGCTTATAAAATTTTTTAACAGGGTAAACATAGAGGGATATGATTAATTTTTCCTATTTGGCTCCCCTCCACACTTAAGTTGAACATTGCCCTCAATGTGATAACTGATAATAGAGATAAAATAGGGAAAATTAAGGGAAAACGGTACTTCCCGGGGCATAGAGAAATGCATAGCTGAGGTAGAGCTATCTTGAGCATACGTCGTAATTTTCCATATCTTCGAGCTAAATTACCTGCATAAGAGTAAATATACAAAAGCACACAAAAAGAAAATATTTTTTGTTTTATTTTAGAAAACAAATAATATTAGTAGAAAGAATGGAGGAGAACACCCTCCACACTTAAATGAGAAGCATGGTTTGCCATCCAATATAGCCGTGAGAAATTCATTTTTAAGAGTAGTCTTTAGCTAGACTCGTATATCGTGAGTTATATATTTGGGAAAAAAGGAGTGGAGATACCTTCCAGTGGGTATTGTCTTCTTTATGATATAGTTTTGAGTTCGGTGGCCATTGACAAGAACGTGCTTTCCATCTTTTCCATAAAGTTCAACATATCCGGATGGATATTGATGTTTCACTATATAAGGTCCTAACCATCGGGATCTGAGTTTCGGTTGTTTAAATTTGTACTTTGAGTGAAATAGCAGGACTTTATTTCCTTGTTTGAATTCCTTTCTCATTCTTAATTTTCTGTCATGCCAGACTTTGGTTCTTTCCTTGTATAGACGAGAGTTTTCATAAGCTTGGTGTCTAAGTTCGTCTAATTCGTGTAACTAAACAAACATTCTTTTCTCACCAGCAGCGATGAGATCTGGGTTACAATTTTTCAGAGCCCAGTATGCACGGTGTTCAATTTCAAATGGTAAGTGGCAGTTTTTTCCATATATTAGTTTGTATGTGTAGTACCGGTAGGTGTTTTGTAGGCAGTACGAAAAGCCCACAGAGCGTCATCGAGTTATCATCTTGACAAATAGTAGGAATTGTCTTAACATTTTTTACAAGAATTCTTTTAAGAGCTTTGTTTTGTGTTTTTCAAACTTGACCACTATTTGAGGGTGAATAAGATTAGAGAAACGGTGAAAGTTTTTTAAAACTTCCAAAAATTAACTTTATTCATGGTTTTTTCCATTATTTTTTAAGGAATGTGAGTACCAGTCGGTCGCATGATTAAGTCTTTGGCATCAAAACGCAGAATATTTCTTCAGAAAAAGTGACTTACTCTGGACTACTACTCTGCATCCATTAGGTTGGTAAGGCTTGAGCTTCGGCCAACTTTGATACGTAATCAACAGCGACTAAAATGTATTCAAACTTATATGATTTTGGGAATGGTCCCATAAAGTCCGATACCTTCATATTGTCAAAAAATTTACATACTTGAATGTTGTTTAAGGGCATTTCATCACGTTTTGATATATTTCTGGTCCTTTGACATGCTTCACATAAGCGAACTAGAGTATGAGCTTCTTTGATGATTGTTGGCTAGTAAAATCCTAAATTAAGGACTTTTTTAGCAGTTATGTTTGGTCCATAATGTCCACATCATTTTGGTACTGAGGTGACATTGATCTAAAATGAT
>BQNB010032846.1:20000-33218 GCA_026074375.1 Tanacetum coccineum
GCAACAGCTCAGGATCAAACACACAGGTAACTTCCTGTTCTTGTGAGTGTAAAGAGTCTTATGCTAATCTTAAAATACTATATGATGCTCAAAGAGAGCAACTTAGTGATGCTAGCGTAGAAATAAAGGCTTATACTCAAGGTCTTAAGAAAGTTGAAGCACAGTTAGTTGCCCATCAACAAGGTCAACTTTGGTATGAACAAAAAATCAAATTTATGAAAATAGATTTAGATGATAAAACAGATGTTCTAACATACCATAAGACATTGTTGGCTAAAGCTCAAAAAGAAAAAGATGATTTAGAAGTAATAGTAGACAAATGGAATCATTCTTCAAAAAATCTTGGTAAAATTGTAAATTATTCTATGAGTGCCAAGGATAAATTTGGGCTAGGGTATGGTGATTACTGTAACACCCCCAAATAGGGTCGCAGCGGAATAAGGATCCGGGGCGTGTTACTTCAAGTTCAACAGCACAAGATATATATAAGAACGACACAAAAAGTCGTTTAAATTGATACATTGGATTTAATTAAAAGACATATTACAATAGCTTATAGCTTCACTTGTTCCTTGTTTAATATTACAAAAGATGACATAGATTTCCTAAAATATGATATAAAAGTCTTTAAGCGTGCAATCCAAAACGTAACCCAATGCATCCTTGGCACCTCGTACCTATTGTCCTCCTGAAAACATTGCTTAAAACGTCAACAAAAATGTTGGTGAATTCATAGGTTTATGTAATTAAATTATGCAGGACCGCAAGACTTTCCCGTGATGTTACAACATATGCAAACAATCACAAAACCAGATTACATTTACACTAAGCTCATGACACTGAAGCTCGACAGTCTTGTTCGCAAAATATTGCTACTCAGCCCGAAATGATGTTCTAACCCGAAACATCCCTGATTCGACATGCTATAACGTTCGTTCCCGGTGATAGCTAGTCACCCGAACGGGGAGGTCGTTTCCCAAATAGATCTATTAAATAACATTCGCGCTCACATAATGTAATTCCCAACTACATCTATGCAATTGACAGTTCATGATAATGGGCTTAACTTGGGTTATCGCTACTTAGGCAAACATGTAATCAATGCAAAATATCCACTTGCGTCCAATTTGTAAAACAAAGCATGTTTCCACCCCAAATAATAGTAAATCAGTAAAACTGTAAAAAGTGTGGGGCTATGAACTCACCTCAAGTGAGTGATCTGATAATTTATATCAAGTGTGGGAATGCTTCACGATTATTCCCGAATGCAACCTTAGTAATGATGTTAGACCAACAAATGTATTTCACAAAACTCATTCACCATCAACAAAGCCTTTCAAAAGAACAACAGTACTAAAAACAAATTTATCAAACCAAAAGGTTTATACTGTTAAGGTAAAAGAAGTTAGTACTGTTGGGGAAAAATGGGACACTGCTGTTAAGTCCTCAGCAGGTTGTAAATGGAGAACACCAGGATACAACAAAAATATTCTCTCCAAATACATTGGTGGATCAAGCCTTAGAAATTATTCAACTTTCAAAGATCCACTAGGCAGACTCAAGCCCAAACAGGCTTGGGTCCCTAAGAGAGTCTAATCACTTTCTTTTAAATGTGCAGGATAATCCACATAGAAATCTTCAGAATAAAGGAATTATTGATAGTGGATGTTCCAGGCACATGACAGGGAACAAGGCTTACCTTGCTGACTTTCAAGACTTCAACGGTGGCCCTGTTGCCTTTGGAGGTAGTAAAGGCTATATTACTGGTAAAGGGAAAATAAAAACTGGTAAGTTAGATTTTGAGGATGTAAGCTTTGTGAAAGAACTTCAACCTTTCAATCTCTTTTCTGTGTCACAAATGTGTGACAAAAAGAACAAGGTTCTGTTTACTGACTCTGAATGTCTTGTTTTGTCTCCTGATTTTAAGTTACCTGATGAAAATCAAATATTACTTAAAGTCCCCAGACAAAACAATATGTACAGTTTCAATTTAGAGAACATTGTTCCTTTAGGAGGTTTGGCTTGTTTAATTGCAAAGGCTACAACTGATGAATCTAACTTATGGCATAGGAGGTTGGGTCATGTCAATTTCAAAAACCTAAATAGACTTGTGAAGGGAAACCTTGTCAGAGGTTTACCTACAAAGCTTTTTCAAAATGACCACACTTGTGTTGCTTGTCAGAAAGGAAAGCAACACAAAGCTTCTTGTAAGGCCAAGTTAGTTAGCTCTATTAGCCACACCCTACAACTTCTTCATATGGACTTGTTTGGACCTACATCTGTGAGAAGCATAAACCATAAGACCTATTGTTTGGTTATCACTGATGATTTTAGCAGATTTAGTTGGACATTTTTCTTGAGAACTAAGGATGAAACTAGTGCAATCCTTAAGGACTTTATAAGACAAATAGAGAACCAATTGAATCAAAAGGTTAAAATTATTAGATGTGATAATGGAACAGAATTTAAAAACAGGGATGTTATTGAATTCTGTGGTTTAAAAGGGATCAAGAGGGAATACAGCAATGCCAGAACTCCACAACAAAATGGAGTTGCTGAGAGAAAGAACAGGACCCTTATTGAGGCAGCAAGGACCATGCTTGCAGATTCATTTTTACCTAACACTTTTTGGGCTGAAGCAGTTAGTACTGCTTGCTATGTTCTAAACAGGGTATTAGTGACCAAGCCTCATAATAAGACCCCTTATGAACTTTTAACTGGTAAAACACCAATTATAAGTTATATAAGACCTTTTGGGTGCCATGTGACCATCTTGAACACCATAGACCACTTAGGCAAGTTTGTTGGAAAATCTGATGAGGGATTTTTGGTTGGGTATTCTCTACAAAGCAAGGCTTTTAGAGTATACAATTTAGTAACCAAAAGAGTTGAAGAAAACCTGCACATAAAATTCTTAGAGAACAAACCCAATGTTGCAGGGAAAGGACCAAATTGGCTTTTTGACCTTGATTATTTGACTGATTCTATGAACTATCATTATGTTAGTTCAGAGAATCAAGCTAACCTTCATGCAGGTCAACAAGACTCTAACCAAAGTTCAGGTACAAAAGATAAAGTTAATGAAGGTGATTCTGAAAAAGGAGATGAACTTGATCAAGATTGCTTTGAACTTCCAATATGGCATTCCTATTCTTCAACAAACCCATTTGCTCCAAAAACAGATAATAAGAGAGTGGGTTCAAGAGTTGCAGAACAAGTCTTTTTGGATGATCTTGCAAGACTTCAAAGGCAAGAAAAGGAAGCTAATGAGGAAGCTGAAGCTCTCAGGAAGAATCTTGAACAAGAAACTGAGAACTTGGTAACTCAGGCAGAAGCTGCTAAGTCTAGCAGTACTAACATTATTAGTACTGTTAGCACAACAGCTAAAGCTAGCGGTACTAACTTTGTTAATACCGTTAGCATACCAGTTAGTACTGCCAGTGCAAATGAGAGTCTATCTCTTTCTGAAACAACCAATTCCCAAGAAGATGACAATGAAATACCTCCACTTGAGGATATTCATGAAGATACTACTGATGGTATCTTTACACATTCATCTTATGATGATGAGGGTGCAGTGGCTGACTTCACAAATTTGGAAACTGTTGTGAATGTTAGTCCTATTCCCACATCAAGAATTAATCCCTCTCATCCTTCAACACTTATTCTAGGAGATCCTAAAACAGCAGTACAAACAAGAAGCAAAGTCAATAAAAGTTCTGAAGCTCATGCTTTTGTTAGTTATGTTCAAAAGCAAAGGAGAACCAATCATAAGGACTTTCATCATTGTTTATTTGCTTGTTTTCTATCTCAACATGAACCCAAGAAGATTTCAGAAGCTCTTGAAGATGAAAGCTGGGTTGATGCTATGCAAGAAGAATTGTTGCAGTTTGAGATTCAAAAAGTTTGGATCCTAGTAGATTTGCCTTATGGGAAGAAGGCTATCGGTACAAAGTGGGTGTACCGAAATAAGAAGGATGAAAGAGGAGTGGTTGTCAGGAACAAAGCTAGATTAGTTGCTCAGGGACACAGGCAAGAGGAAGGAATAGACTATGATGAAGTTTTTGCTCCTGTGGCTAGACTTGAAGCCATCAGGATCTTTTTAGCATTTGCCTCTTATATGGGCTTTATAGTCTATCAGATGGATGTGAAAAGTGCCTTTCTCTATGGGAAGATTGATGAAGAGGTATATGTGTCTCAACCACCAGGTTTCCTAGATTCTAAGTATCCTGAGAAAGTCTACAAAGTGGTTAAAGCTCTGTATGGGTTACATCAAGCTCCAAGAGCATGGTATGCTACTTTATCCACTTTCTTGTTGAAGAATGGATACAGAAGAGGGACAATTGACAAAACTCTCTTCTTAAGGAAGGACAAACATGATATCATATTAGTTCAAGTCTATGTTGATGATATCATCTTTGGGTCTACAAAGAAGTCTTGGTGTGATGAATTTGAGGCTTTGATGAAGAGTAGATTTCAGATGAGTTCAATGGGAGAGCTCACTTTCTTCCTTGGCCTACAAGTCAAACAGAAGCTAGATGGTATATTTATTAGCCAGGATAAGTATGTTGCTGAAATCCTGAAGAAGTTTGACTTTGCAAGTGTTAAGACTGCCAGTACACCAATTGAGACTCAGAAGCCATTAGTCAAAGATGAGGAAGCCAGTGATGTTGATGTCCATCTCTATAGGTCAATGATTGGCTCCTTAATGTATGTGACTGCTTCTAGGCCTGACATTATGTTTGCAGTCTGTGCTTGTTCTAGGTTTCAAGTCACTCCAAAGACTTCTCACTTAAGTGCTGTCAAAAGAATTTTTAGGTACCTAAAGGGTAAACCCAAACTGGGCCTTTGGTATCCTAGAGAGTCTTCATTTGACTTGGAATCCTACTCAGATAGTGATTAATGTGGTGCAATCTAGACATGAAATCCACAACAGGAGGTTGTCAATTTCTGGCAGCAGGACTTATTACTTGGCAATGTAAAAAGCAAACCATTGTGGCCATTCTACACGGAAGACGGAATTATGTTGTGCTGTAAGTTGTGTTAGTCAAGTTCTATGGATTCAAAATCAAATGTTAGACTATGGGTTCAACTTCATGAACACAAAGATCTACATTGATAATGAAAGCACCATTTGCATTGTGAAGAATCCAGTATATCATTCGAAGACAAAGCATATTGCTATTAGGCACCACTTTATTCGAGATGCTTATGAGAAGAAACTCATACAGGTGCTTAAGATCCACACTAATGACAATGTAGCTGATCTACTAACCAAGGCATTTGATGTTAGCCGATTTCAGTTCTTGGTTGTTTCAATTGGGATGATAAATCCATAGCTACATTGGTTAAAGGGAGGCAATTTGAATGGGTCAACGGTGGATGAAAGAGGTAAAACACACCATGGCAAATCAAACTTGTTCCAAGAAACCTCTAAACACTTTATGCTCCACCTTTCTACCCATCAAGATTCAACCACCATCATGCAAGCATAGCTAACCGTACCAACAAGTGGTCTGTACACTTTCGAGAGTAAGAAGATTGCTCAAGATGTTCGTGCTAGGATTCAGGGTAAGAATTCTCTTGTGAAGCATTTTGAAGACATGAGATTATGTAGACCATCCAAAGAGTATTTTCAGGTAAAATTGGTTAGTATGTGTTGATGGTGAGGGGAAGATAGATAAGACACCTGAATAGTGAGTCATGGTTAGATGGCTCAGATGGTGGAATCTATTCTATTTTTATATTTTTTTTGTATGGATACATATCAACTAGAAGTGATGCTTGTCAACGCTTTAAGAAGATTTAGAGAGTCACTAAGAAGAGTTACTGATGGTGCTGAAGCATTTCTGATACTTACTTTGTTCCTTCTATGTTTGGAAAAAGTTAGTACCGACCATGCAAAGTTAGTACCGCTGGGCAAAGTTTGTACCGCTTAAGAGTCGATTGAAGAAAAATACCGCCAAGGGTACAAAGTGTAAATTGGAACGTTTTCTTTAAAATTAGGTCACCAAAACCTATAAGAATCCATCTCAATCGCACACTTACTCAAGCAATCTCTCCAACTGACATTTTTCATTACAAGCCCTAATCTCTCTTACCGACGATCTCTCTCTTCTAAGCAACATGGCCGCTCTTGAGTCCTGTCCTAAGCACAACATGATCGCGTACTTGGAAAAGACTGAAGGGAATGTTAGTTTCTGAAAGTGATTGATTTTCTTCAAAGAAGTTATATTTTTCATGCGCTCACTGTAAGTCCTGTTGTTTCAACCACATTCGTTGAACAGTTTTGGACGTCTGCCAAGTCCAAAACAATCAACCATGTAAGGCACATAACTGCCAAAGTAGCTGGCAAGTCTGTGTCTATATCTGAGGCATCCATCCGAACTGATCTTATTTTTGATGATGCTGATGGGATAGACACATTACCAAATCAAGCTATCTTTAATGCTATTCAGCTTATGGGATATGAAGGGGATTTAACTGTGTTAACATTTAATAAAGCTTTGTTTTCACCCCAATGGAGGTTTTTATTTCACACAATTAATCATTGTTTAAGTTCCAAAAGTACCTCTTGGGATCAAATTCCTACAAATATTGCCACAGCTGTAATTTGTTTAACAACTAATCAAAAGTATAATTTTTCCAAATTAATTTTTGATGGTATGCTTAGACATCTAGAGGCTAAGAAGAAGTTTGTCATGTATCCTCATTTTATTTCTATATTTTTAGGTAGATAATTAGGCTTATATACGTCCTTTAGATCACTTTCCTGTAAATAGTTTCAAACTAGTTAAAGTTTTTTCTTTTATGATTAAGAAGGCAAACATTTCTCAGGCAAAGTTACACCTTTGTTTGATACTATGTTGGTCCAACCAACTCAGGATGAGGGTGCTTCCTCAGAAAGACTATCTGATGAACAACCATCACCCTCCCCTGCACCCACTAGTGAAGTCCCAAATGAGTCACTGCCTGACTCAACTTCTGCTCAACCTAGTGAGGTACCTTTTGAGCAACAACCTGACCCTTCCCCAAGTCCTTCCAGCTAAAGCTAGCGGTACTAACTTTGTTAATCCCGTTAGCATACCAGTTAGTACTGCCAGTGCAAATGAGAGTCTATCTCTTTCTGAAACAACCAATTCCCAAGAAGATGACAATGAAATACCTCCACTTGAGGATATTCATGAAGATGCTACTGAAGGTATCTTTACACATTCATCTTATGATGATGAGGGTGCAGTGGCTGACTTTACAAATTTAGAAACAGTTGTGAATGTTAGTCCTATTCGCACATCAAGAATTAATCCCTCTCATCCTTCAACACTTATCCTAGGAGATCCAACTTCAGCAGTACAAACTAGAAGCAAAGGATGCACAAAAAGAATGTATCCAAACAAGGGAGGAAGATTGCAAAAGGGGAATCAACAGTTCAAAGAGATCCTATGTTTGATGTAATGCCTGAAGATAACATTGATCACATGGAAGCAGACATTGCTCAAAGTGAAGGGAGGACAAAAGAATTGGTAGATGAAGACAAGGAGTTGGATGAAGATAGACTTAGTACTGAAGATGAAGTTAGTACCGACTTTGAAAAAGTTAGTACTGACAAGCCATTAGTTAGTACTGACGGTTCCAAAGTTAGTACTGATGAACAAATTGAAGGTGCTGATGATCAAGTTGAAGGTACTGAAGAGAATAATGAGGGAAATGAAGAAATCTTTGAAAGTACTGAAGAGCAAAGAGAAGGTACTGAAGAGAAAATTGAAAGTACTGATGAACAAAGAGTAGGTACTGAAGATCAAACTAAGGAAGAAATTGATACTCAAGCTTCTCAAACATCCACTCTGACACCCACATCTGTGATATTTGGTGATGATGAAACAATAGCTACACTTCTCATCAACATGAGTAAAGCCAAAGCTACTTCTAAAGAAAAAGAGAAAGGTGTAGAGTTGAAGGATGTTGAAGAAATTGATAGACCAAGGCCTACTTCTACAAGATCACTTCTCACTTTAAAACCTCTTCCAAAGATTGATCCTAAAGACAAAGGGAAGAAGAAGATTGAAGAGGATGATGAATCTGAAAGTGAAGATGATGATATTCCTCAAGCTGTGAAGAAATTCAAACAACTTGAGAGTGATGAAGTAATGGCTAGGCAAATTCAAGAAGAATGGGAAGCTGAAGAGGAGAGAAATAGAATTGCTGAAGAAGAAGCAACAAATGAAGCTCTCATTAAAAACTTTGATGATATCAAGGCAAGAATTGAGGCAGACAGAATTCTTGCTGAGAAGCTTCAAGAGCAAGAAAGAGAGCAGTTCACAATAGAAGAAAGAGCTAAGTTCCTTCATGATACAATTGCTGCTCAAAGAAAGTTCCTTGCTCAACAAAGATCAGAGGCCATAAGAAACAGACCTCCAACCAAGAATCAATTAAGAAATCAGATGATGACCTACTTAAAGCATGTGGGGAACTTCAAACATTCTGAGTTGAAGAGTAAAAAGTTTGAAGACATACAAGCAATGTATGAAAAGTAAAAGTCAGAGAAAGATTTCATTGCTATTTTGGGTCTGTAGAAGATATATAGACTGATCAATAAATAATAAGAAAGCTTCCCTCAAAGGAGAAGAGATCAAGCCAGGAAACTAAAGAAAAGTCAAGGCAAGGATAAAGGAAAAAGAGTACATAGAAAAGAGAAACACGGTACAAGGAGAAAAAGATGAAGACAAGAAAAAGAAGATTCCACAAAGATACTTCTCAAGATGACCCATCTGTCATTGAGAAAGCGAATGAAGAGCTAGATGAGCTTGACAATAGCTCCAGATAGGACAAGAAAGTAGATTAATGAAAATACTGACAAAGAAGTATCCAATCATTGACTGAAACAGAGAATCTTGGCACTAAACCACAGTTTGATGAATCTAAAAGATTAGAAGAGATTAATCTAAATGTGGTGATTAGGAGTAATGGACAGAAGAGATACTTTAGTACTTTGATGACAGTATTGTCCATATTTGACAGAGAAGATCTGAATGTTGTGTATCAACTGGTAATGGATAAACACCAAGATGAGATGCCTGAAGGTTTTGACAGAGTTCTTTGGGGAGATTTGATGGTTTTGTTCAACCCAGATGATAAAGATAGGTTTTGGAACTCACAAACATAAAATGGAAAGTTTTCAGTTGGAAGCTGCAGATACTTCAGGGGTACACACTGTTGATGACAGAAGAAGGATTAGTCTGTTCACAATGCTAATAGAGAAGAATTATTCCACTGAAAAAGGAAATAGTAATGCAAATGCTGAAAGCAAAATTGGAGTCTGAAGAAGAAAGTACTAATGGGCATTTAGAATTGATACGATTTTATCAAGAAGTACTTCTGATTTAGAATCTAAAGAATAAGACAGGTGAAGTGAGAAGGGATTGAGTGTGTTGGCTAACACCACACACACAAATGGTTATCAATTCATCATGCTTAACAGGCATAAGAATTGGCTAGTCCACAAGCAAACGGATTGAGGTAAAGACTTCTCAAATCCGTTTATGGTTTACAATTTACCAAAAATTGTAGGGTTATCAACTCACCTTGCTTCTTGGTGAAGAGTTGGCTTAGTCAAGATCCAACATTCTTGGAAAGACTGCTTCAAATCTGTTGATAAGCAGATAGTTTTTGCTAAACAACTATATGGTTTAATCAAAGCACCATGTTATGACAATGAAGCATTGGCTAGTCCTAAACACAAACAGGTATTTGGTAAAGACAAAATCAATCCGTTTGATGGATGACAGTAACCAAAAACTGTAATGTAATAACTCAGCTATTCTTAGATGAAGAGTTATCTATCCCAGACAAAACGCTACTGGTAAAGAAACATCAAATCCGTTAATGGCTGTCATTTTCCAAACACTACAAAGCCAACTAGTTGGATTGTAGGTAAAAAGATGTTGCTAGAGTAGCTGAAAAAGATGTTGCTGAATTGCTGAAAATGACAAGGTTGCTGCTAAAGAAGATAAAAGTAGTACGAGAGAATTGAGAAATGATAAAGAAGTTTGGATACATCCTCTGTGCGATAAAAGAAGCATAAAGAGATTGAAGAAACATGATAAGTTAAAATATTTAACAATACATGATAAGGGAGGATTGGTTCGGATTAACGTTTTTCTTAACTTATACCCGACCAGAACAAATAGTTAGTACTGACAGTTATAACTTATTACCAGACAGTACCAAGTATTAAGTACTGTTAGTTAGTAAGAACCGATAGTAGACAGTTTAGTTGAGTACCGCTTGAGAAGATATTTAAAAGATATATCTGAGATATTTATTAGAAAAAGAAATAAGCCTTTTAGGTTATCCAAGATACATCTAAAAGGATAACTTTTGTCATAGTAAACAAGGAGCGACGAAATCAAATACAATCTCATAGTTAGCAAACTGTATAACCACAGAACACATTAATAAAGTTTTTATTCATGTTTGTTTATTGTTCTTCTTTAGTACCTGTATGTTAAAAGATCTGCATTTAAACACGTAGTATCATATCCATTGATTTTCTACATAGTCATTTGTATTTATACATCCTGGCTATCATCCTTTATAGGCTGCAAAGATACATTCAGTTTATCAGGACCTTCAAACATTGATCTTTGTCTGATCATGTCCAGATGTTCTTGTGGTTAAGCAGCGGTTGAACACCTTGAACATTGTTTTCCTTGGTTGAGCTAGATTCTTTGTGTAGAAGGCGCTCACTTTATCAACCACACCTTGATAGCAAACCCTGTTCATGAATGCTTCAATAATTTCAATGTTGACTGGTACGACAAATGGATTTTCAGGAGTTTCCACATATAAATGAAGAATGTCTTGGAACATATCCGTTGTGTAAATAAACTCTTGAGTATTTAGCATACACTTAATCGTGTCTTCAGGACCAGGTACTTTGCTAACCATCCTCTAAAATTGTTGTAAGTACACAACATGGACATCAGCAATGGCAGTTAAAGCATATGAGTGGATGATCAAGTAGAATCTGCCCAACGATCTTGCATTCAGGAGCATGGAATACTCTGCAGCACTGCGTAATTGTTGCATCTCCCGATCGTATGAAATCTTGGAGCAAGTTGAGCAGCTAGAATTACTTGTTGAGCCATGTGGAATACTGTATGATGACATGAAATGCTTAGTGAAATGAGATAAAGTTTATGTAATACACATTTATATAACATTTTTGTCTCTTTCCACTCTGTCTATTTTTGTATGCTCTGGCCATTCTTTTTGAGCATATTCTGATCATTTTCTTTCTCATGTGCCAATTATTGCTTTTTCGGGCACATGCCATACGCTTTAATCGTCTTATTCTTTTGATCTCATTTTGTATGCTCTGGCATTTCTTTTTCGAGCATACGTTGATTTGCTTTTTCGTGTATGGATTTTATCTCTCTTTCTATTTTAAATTTCCTCACCAAAAAGCATTTGTGAAATTATACTTTTTTAAGAATAATAAAAATACACTTTGATTTTTGAAAATACTAATTTCCCAAAAATACAAGTTTGTGACAACCATTCTAATAAATCCAAGAGTACAAATTTATATTTTTAAAAAACTTTTTAGTGAAAGAGTACCACTTTCTGACACAATGATACTTTCTTTTGATTAGAAATTAAGATAAGTTTTCTAAAATCATAAGTTTTCCAAAGATGTTTGATGACATCAAATAAAGTCACTTTTATAGCATCATTTATCCCATGTAAATTACCCATTTTGTGTAATTATTGCAAGAATTGGTACTTAATTGCTTAAAGTTGTTATTTGCAGTAATTATGGAGTACTTTGTGAAGATTAGCTATAAGGCACGCATTTTGGAGCCTAAACGAAGAGTTTGAGAAAGTCTACTGATCTGACAGCCAATACGCCATATTATTCTAGACCTATACTATAACAATCCGTTATTTCAGTTCATTTCCCAACTCAATTATTACCATTATTTATTTTTAGAGTTTTACGCATTCGCTTTTAATTATTATCTTATAGTTAAATCGCGTAAACTAAAAATCAACGTTCAACGTAAACGGACACCAAAAAAATAAAAGTTTACGTCAATAAAGTGTTATACGATTATTAAGAGTATAATTTATAACTTTTCATAATTTATTTTTATTGGTTACGTAAAACGCTTACGTTTTGCAATAAATTACATTCGGGCATACCCGGAAGCACCTATACCTATCTATACTCAAACCAATACCCACTATTATACCCAATATATAAAAATTAACTCATTTATCACTTATTACCCACTAGAACCGGATCCATGTGTGTATACAACTCAAACCATTTAAAACTTAAACCTAAATGATAAAAACCTTACCTAAGTTGTACTTTAGACCCATATATCTAGTAATTGTCTAATCCTTGTACCCTATAGCCACTCTTGGCCAGTCAGGGGACATAGAAAGGAGGAGAGCACTTACAAACTAGTAACTTTACCACTACAAACAACCCATGATAAGATTTATGGTGGTTTGATCACCCATACAAGTTACTATAATAGTAGAAAAGTCCTAGGTTCATAAACATACACACTCTCTCCTTGTAAGTAATCAAAACAATAAAACACTCTCTATATCCATCCTAGGCCACAAATTCTTGTGAGCTAGGGTTTCATTTAAACTTTGTTCTAAAGTATTCCAAGTGTTCAAGCATTCATTCTAAGTATATCTAAGATCATTCAAGGTGTTTTGGAAGCTTGGGTTTTGGTATTAGCAAGGGTTTGAAGCAAGAAAAGAAATTAGGGTTTCATTAGTGTTTTGATCTTGGGTTTACTTTATTGGGTTCAAGCTTAAGTATAAGCTTGTGTTCATCAATTATCTACATTTCTATAAGGTCTATTTAAAGATTAACATTTCCATTTATTCATATTTCTTACTATATATGCTTGTTATATATGTTAAACACCATGTAGGTTTAATTTGATGATTTATGAGATACTACAAGATATATAAGATTCGAATTTATTATGTACTTTGGTAAAATAACACTTAAAATGGAAGTGCACACTATATATAAGTGTTAAATAAATTATAGGGTTAGGTTATGAATTACTTTGTGTTGAATGTTTTAATTACAAAAGTTATGAACAAATGATTTTTGGGGACACTTACTCATGTACAAGTATCATGGACGTATTATAGAGGGCGTAAGATATATCAAGTTATGTTATT
>BQNB010032846.1:41096-52834 GCA_026074375.1 Tanacetum coccineum
AATTGTTCATATTGTTGAACAAGAAGATCTATTTTGTTAGCTTTGACTTGATTATTACCTTGATGAGTGATTAACAAAGTATCCCAAATTTCTTTTGCGGTTTGACACATAAAAATTCTTTCGTATTCTTTACGTGGCAAAGCATTATAAATTACCATTTTAGCTTCATTATTTTTTGCAAGTTTCTTTTTAAGATCATCGTTTTGTTTATGAAAATATACAACTTCATCCTTTTTAGTTTCGGGATTATTTTGAATAGGAGGAAAATCACCATCGGTAATAACATGCCAAAGATCTAGATCTTTTGACTTCACATAAGTTTCGAATCTATTTTTCCAATAAATAAATTCATCACTTTCAAATAGTGGTGGTCTTTGCATAGATTGCTCTTCAAAATATTTTTCCGATTTCATAGATCTATTCAAGTTTTAAAATACAGTTTATTTTAAAAATCTTGTTTGACGTAGCTCTTGATACCAATTGCGGAAAACTAGAAGGGGTTTGAATAGTTTACCGCTTTTTAATTTAATGTTTATGCTTGTTAATAAAAACTTAGATTCGACTTTATGTGAATTCAACACTTGCACAATTTAAACAATATAGTTATCTAAACAATTAATAGGATGGTATGAGCAAATAAGGTAAGACAAGAGATAAGAGTAAGAACAATCAAACTACAACGCGAAGATTTATAGTGGTTCGGTAACGAAGCACCTCTTTGCCCTACTCCACTCCCCGAGCACCAAACTCGAGAGTTTTCTTCACTATGTCAACAAACTCTCTTATGGCGGAGAAAATCGTACACAACTTTTGCTTATATTAATTTTCGACACTAAGCTAGATGTCGAGTTCTAATCTTAGCTAGAACCAATCTATCACGACTTCACAACTTCTTCACTACTTTCACGACTTCACAACACAACTTCACAACTACACAACTTCTTCACACCCTAGTTATCTTCACACCACTACTTCACTACTTCATTTCTACTTTCACACCTAACTATCACAACTTGGATGAATCACTAGATTCAACTATACTTACAACAATCACAAAGATTTATTTACTACACAACTTTACAAGATTTGCAAATGATTTACAAATTGTGATATGAATGCAACAAGATTGCAATACACACTTCAGGTGTAATACTTCTTCACTTGATGATAGAAGTACTCTTTTCTTACACTTGAGAAATTAAGCTTGGGTCACTTGGAAACAAAGCTTTATGATTAGATGATCAAATGTTTTTAATGAGATGTGTGGGTTGTTTTAGAACAGAAAGAATGAGTGCAAAATGTGAGAAAATAGTAGGGAAAAATCCAGTATTTATAGGACAAACTGGAGGAGCGTCTACCTATGGGCGGTCCCCTTAAATAGTTGGGCGGTCCTCTTAAAATTAAGGGGTCCGCCCGTGTATTTAAGGGGGCCGCCCTAGACTAGGGGCTCCCCAGTTTGTCTTTTGTTTAGGAGGAATTTTCTGGAACTTTTTTAGCCGTTTTAGGTCCGAAAATTTAAATTTCAAAATGTTTATTTTGAATAAAACATTTTTTTTAATTGTAGAAAATGTTTTGTAATGTTTATAAAAATGTTTACAACATTTTATAAAAGTGTGAGGTTGAATAAAAATTTCCTTTGATCATAAAATGCATTAAGCATTTATTTATTCATACCTTTAAGTGATATAATTTTCGAAATGAAAATTTACTACTAATTATTTGTTTACGTTTAATTTTACATTGAACGTTTTTATATTTTGTGATTATCAAAACGTAAAGATGTGAAAAATATTAATAATGTTTTTAAGCATTATTTCTATCAACAAATCACAATTTTATTCATCAAACATGGTGGTTAATTAGGACGAAGCTAAAAAATGTTACGACTGAAAAAACAAACTTTGATAGTTTTTATAACCACACTGCAAATTTTGTTGTTAGAGGCCAAATTACAAACATAGCTATAAATATTACTCCTACACCCCTTACCGTCTCCGCCCATTATGGTGTTACTGGAAATCATGTTGGCCATGAACTTTCAAGATAAAATAATTCATACCATTGATAAACTTGCTATATAAAAATTAGTAACAAATCACATTATTAAAACTTACTATACAAAGAACTTACGCCAGCAGTAAAATAAATAACAACCATATTTATAAAGTTGACAATCACAATATCCATCGCTTTAGGCTACCCACTATCGTTCTAGGTCTCGACCTATATTTTTCGGCGCCACATCAGTTTTCTCTCTCCGGCGACCTACTGCAACTATGAGGCGACCTTTATTTTTTTTTAAACTTCAAATTTAAATTTCATTAATAATAACAACATTACATAAATAATAAAAAAAACATTACATTATAATAAAAAAACATTACATCAATGTTAAGGTTAACCACTGCCACTTCCAAAAACTGTATCTTTACGAAAAACCTCAATCACATTTCGCATTGTAATGTTAAGGTAATGATGTGATGGTTTAGGAGTAAAAACAGAGACATTAGCTAGTATCATAACAGCTCATACAATAATATTATCCTAGTTTATTAATGGGATTTAGCCGTACAATAGCAACGAACTTTGTAAATTGTTCCATTTTGGTACGTAATTTTTTTTTTGTTCCACTTAATGTAACGAACTTTCATGTTATGTGTTGATTTGCACACTGAAACTTGTTTTACCGGATCAGAACTTATGAATCCTACGTGGACTTCCATGTAGGACTTCCACTCACACATTTAAGTTTATATTTCTCATTTTTTGTTTTTTTGTTTCTCGTTTTCCCCAAATCCATTCATACCATCCCCAAAAACCTAACCCTAACACTAACTTCATCCCCAAATCGATTCTACACCAAACATGTCATCCTCATCATCTAATCGAAGCCACAGCCGTGTTTCACCACCAAGAGAATGCATATGTAAGGAACCCGTTATTCTGCAAACCGCAAAAACCATTCATCATCCAATGCGACGTTTTCTGGGATGTATTAATTACTATAGGGTTAGTAAGTTATTATTGTATCTTGTATGGTATTAATTACTACATTATCATTTCATTTGTTTTAATTTTGTAGGGTTCAAAGTGTAAGACCTTTTATTGGGTTGATCCTGAGTTACCAAGTGAGTACTACAAAGAAGAGGTTTTCAAGTTGTTGCAAAAGGTCAATTTCCTTCAAACAAAGATCAATGCAGACCAACACAAAATAAGAGAAATGGAAAGGGCTTTTGACTTTGAAAAGTCAACTTTGGAGAAGCAAGTTTTGGGCTTGAAAATGCAGCTGAAAGAAAGCAAAGAAAGTGTAGGTTTTTATAGGAAAGTTGTTGTTATCATGTGTATGATTGTTGTTTATATGGTTGTAGTAAAGCTTTGAACCCTTTAATGTTGTTGTTATCAAGTGTAATCCTTTTGTGATCTAGTGTAATCCTTTTATGATAATGAAATGCTGATTTGTGTCTCTAAATTTTGTCATTCATTTTCTGCAAATGGACCACAAAGATAGTAAATAATTTCTGCATATGGACCACATCATAAAATAAAGATTAGAATCTTATGACAGATGCAAAGACCACACCAATTTTGGATTCATTACTGCAAAGCATAGATAATTTGTGGACATAAAGTCACACAATCCAAGACAATGTCTTGTAGTGGCCATTGTTTAGTACAAATAAATCTAATACTAACAGAATCCCAGACATTATTTAGAGCATTACAATCCCCAAAGTTTGACTACTAAATAAAGGTCTTAAAACCTACAACAGACTCCAACAATAAGACATCATTCTTTAGCAAGAACCTCATCCACATACCATGCCTTATCAGAACAGGATCCTGCACCATCTTTGCCAAACTAGAATGGTTTTGCTCTTTTTGCAATTCTTTCAGACTTACACCTTCTTTTAAGGCCAACCGTTTTCAACTTCCCAGTTGCAATGGCATCCTCAATTATCTTTGTAGTTTTTTTGACTTGTCTTACTTTGTTAGGTTGGAATGTCATCAACCTGGGATTCTTCAATGGGGTCTTCTGTGACAGTTTCATCCTGTAAAAAAGTATAAAAAGAAGTAAGTATAAATTAGTGCCTGAACCATCATAACAAATATATAATCTTATTCATACCTTATTCATAAAACCTGTATCACCAACTTCTGAATCAGTTGGATCTGCTATACTAGGGCCTGCATCACCATCATTTTTACCACCAGTTGGGAATACAAAGTTAGAATCAGCTTTCTTTCTTCCAGGTGTCCTCTTTTCAACAGTTGGTTGAGGCTGTTTCTCATTTTTACAACTTTTTTTGTTATGTCCCTTTTCCCAGCAGTTATGACAAGTCATCATTCTACCACTTCTGGTAATTACATTAACCCTTTCTGTGACATGTTTGATTCTTAGCTTCCTAGGCCTACCTGGCATCTTTCTAAGGACTGGTGGCAAAGGAGGCTCTTCTGAAGTATTTGGCCACATAGCTGAGCCACCAACTGGCCTAATGAAATAACTGTAAGCATTTTCCCACATCTTTTTTGAGTACCATGCACTAACACCTAAGACTGGATCCATTTTGAGGAAACTAAAGGCAGCAACAGAATGCACACATGGCACACCACTCAAATCCCACCATTTGCATGCACATGTTCTATTCTCTATGTTAACACCATATGAGGTATCTCCCTTCCTAATTTCATATTCATTATTACCACAGGGATACACTATCCAGAATCTTTGTGCCTCTTTTAAACGCTTTATTTCTTTCCTAATGGATGGTGTAATGATATCTACAAGGTTACTTGCTAAGTTATGCATGCTATAAAGCCTTTGCATCAAGTAAACTCTTATTTCTTCCAACATTGTAATTAAAGGCTTACCTCTAGTAATTCTAATGGCATTGTGATAAGATTCAAAAATACCATTTTCATAAGTTGCACATCCTCTGTCCATTTTAAAGAAAGCTCTACACCAGCTGTTTGGGTTCCTATCTACTAGCCATTGTTTTGCCTCGGATCAATGTTGCCAATTAAGTTTATCTTAGAGTAGAACGTATGTTGAATAGTTGTTGTTGCAGCTAACCAAAACAAGCTTTTGAAGTGCAGCCCATTCCACTTCTTCTTAAAGTTGACATATATGTGCCTTGCACATTGCCTATGCTCTACATGTGGCAACAAGTTTTTGACCGACTCCATCAATCCCTAGTTACAAAAGGAACATTGGATACTTATCAAAAAAATCATGCATAGTATAGAATATACATTTATATAATCAATAAAAGCATAAAATTTTACCTTGTGACCATTTGAAATTACAGTCAGGGATGCACCAAAGTCTAGTCTTAGATCCTCACAAAGACAGGCCAAAAACCATTCCCAATTGTCAATGGTTTCAACACTTACCACAGCCCAAGCTATGGGAAACATTTGGTTGTTTCCATCTCTACCCATAGCTGTCAAGAGCTCACCTCTGCATGTTCCTTTCAAAAAGCATCCATCCAATCCTATGACTTTCCTACACCCTGCACTCCACCCTTCTATCATTGCCTTAAAACAGACATAAATCCTTTTGAAGTGGATTTTACCATTATCTAGCTCATCTACATGAAGATGGACTGATGAACCAGGATTGGTATTAAGAAGTTGTTTCCTATAATCCTATAATATACTATAATGCTCTATCAGCCCACCTTCATGATCAAACAAGGCCCTTTGCTTTGCTCTTTTACATTGCCCCACACTAACATTGATCAAATACTTCTTTTTTATTTGCTCTTGAATACTCCTATAGGTAATAGTTGGATCCTCAATAATTTTAAGTGCAAACTGCTTGGCAATCCATTTAAATGTGACTAATGAGCCTAACTCAAAGTTCCTTGAGCAAGTGTGTTCTGGGATCAAGGTCTTGATTTGAAAACAGCTTCCATCTTGCATCCAAGAAGCCCAAAGCCTAAATGTGCAACCATTTACACCCTTTTTTGTACCCTTCTTTTTTCCCTTCTTAGCTACTGACTCACCCTGCAAATCTTCAGCTTTCCCTTTGTCAGCAGATGACTGACCCTGCACACCTTTCTTACTTGGTGATCTGATATAGGCACGCTTTTTACCTTTCGTAGGTGATCTCAGCAGCACACCCTTATCTTTCTTAGGTAGCTCACCCTCATTTTTCTCTTTCTTATAAGGCCAATCCCCTTTCTTACCTTTTTTACCACCACTTCTACCCTCTCCAAGCTCTCTACCACACAAAACAAACAGACTTCTATAATCATTTCTTCTATACCAGAGCTGGTATCCATTAGCCACACCATAATTGGTCATGCACTCTTTAAGCTGTTCTGGGTGTTCAAACCTCAAACCCAAGGTTGGCTTCATTTCATTCCATGGAAGTTTAGGGTCAAATTCAGGATAAATCACCCCATCAACCAGTTTGAAGTTCTTGTCTACATCTTCATCATCACTATCTATTTCTAACTCCTTAGCACTAGGTTGACTAGACTCACCACCATCAGACTTATCAGTAAAATCATTTATATAACTTCCATTGCATAATTTGTTCAAAAAGGGATCATTAATGGACCTATTGGGTATAACTACATCATCTTCCCCTACAAAATCACTAGCCCCATAGCCTGTTATGTCCTCCATCTCAACATCAGAAAGTTCATCATCATTGTTGTCTATGTCAGTCTGAATCCAATGACTTAAATCATACCCATGATGTTCAAGAAACATATCAACTACCTTTCCATTCTTATAACCTACCGCAATACAGTTTGCTAGGTCTAAATCATTCTTAATCTCAATTAATCCGTTACTAAGTTCTTTACCAGGGATAAGAAAGAAAATACCTTTCACGGGGAACATACATGTTCCTTGAAGCAACTTTGACAGCCTAATAAAGACATCCATGAAAGGTATCATCCATAGTGCATACCTTGTTACTTCTGCAAAAGGATTACATTTCCTTCATGAAGGCAATTTCCCAATCCCAATGCAGCCCACCTACCAAAAGAGATTAAGAAATTGGCATCCATAATAGGCATCATCCACATAACGAAAGCCCAACCACCTCTATAGCTCCCAATCACAAATAATGGACAGCTTCAAACCATCCATCTGACCAACCCTTCATCGAAACACCTCTTAAACTCCAAACACCAGGAAACCTACCTTATAGGAGAAGCTCTAAGATACATGAAATTCTTTCATTAGTATTATTTTCATCCATAACAATCAATTTTCGAGTAGCATAGAGCTTTAGCTCAAGTTACAAGGCCATCTACACTCTTTACTTTGCATGTTAAGTAGCAAGAGCAATTCCCCATTTATGAAAGACATTATAAACTATATAGCAGAGTTCTTTACTTTGAGGCTCATAAGCTTTCATTTAATCTCCTCTTTTATACATGTATTCACATCCTCTTCAGACCTTCTAGTGTTTTGAAACAACCTTAAGTTCCTTTCCCTCTAAATATTATACATAAAAGCATCAATACCAATTCTACCTATAACACTTATAATGTTATTATTACATTGGCTATTCAACACCATTTGGATAATATTTTTCCATTTATCAAGAGCCATTCCAAGCATAGATATTTTTCATCCCAATCCATATTTTGCAGATAAATTTGCATTTAAAGAATAGATGAGAAACAAAATCATGAGAAATAGTACATAGCGGGCAAAGCAAATTTACCCCACTACACCATTTGGCCATACTATCTTGGGTTTGTGATCTGTAGAACCGTAGAGGGAGGTGAAGATGGTCTTTTTGACTTTTTCAAAGTTTATGAAACTTCAAGTCTCCAAAAAAACGAGTGGTGTAATGAACTACTTAACAATACAACTAATAAGTAGATAGATAGATAGATAGAGAGACCACGGTATATACTGGTTTAGAATGGGGGGTTTATACCATCTGTACGTTCATTTGAGAATCAACGACACCTATATTATTACTCTAGTATAATCCTTATGATGGACTATAAAGCGTATACAACTTCACTCCACCGATATGCACAAAGATCGACACTCACAAAGAAGAGCTACTATCTATGGTATTCCACCCTCGGAAACCACCCATAAGAACCCGTGATTCGACTTACTCATAGGTTCACTAAGATCAACTAGTCCCACTAAAAACTTCCCCTTGGAAGCTTACCAAAACCCAAACTAGATCCCCAATGATCTAGGCTTGATCACTAAGATACAAGACTTCCCTTACAACCAAATTAAATGATAAAAGATAGTTAATCCAAGTCCTAACCTAACCTAGTGACTCGATTCTAATAGAAAGGTTATAGAGAAGAAGACCCTCGACACAATACACAAGTGTGGATTAAGTACTAGTGTGTCTCTCTTGCGGAATGATATGTTCTTCAATAGATGACATATGAGAAGATTAAGAACACAAGAAGTGTTAGACTTAGAGGATATGCGAAGAGAAAATAGAGGAAAGAAAGAATGGTAAGAGGTGACGAATACAAGAGGCAAGAGGTGTATTTATAGGCTAAGAACCAAAATGCTGACACTATATCATCCCCTGGCGCGCTACCCTGCTCGCCAGCGCGCCTAATGACATCAAATAGTTGATACTTTTCTATATCAAATTTTTGGGTTTATTGCCTTATTTTATATGAATCTGGTACTTAATTCATTCATGTTACATGTTCAGGAATTAAGGTATTATAACGAAAAAGATTCAGAAAATGGCAAAAAAGACTAAATATAAAGTATTAAGAACGATGAAGGATTAAAAGTGTGCATTTATTATGAAGTTTGCTGTTAAAAACTAAAGAAAAAAATAGGAAGAACGATGAGGGGTCCAAACACGTGCATGTCGATAACGTTTCTATGAGCTAATCACATTGCTGCTAAGATAAAACTATGGCATAGTTATAAAACTATGGCATAGTTATAAAACTACACCATAGTTATAAAAACTACGACATAGTTATAAAACTACGCCATAGTTATAAAAACTATGACGCAGTTATAAAAACTACGCCATAGTTATAATAACTACGGCGTCCGTAGTTATAACTACGATGTAGTTTGTTCAAAAACTATAAATAGAGGCTGAATTCTGCATAATTCATCATCATTCTTCCTCCCATCTCAAGGGACGACTAGGGCACCATCCCTAGGAGTTTTCCAGCACTCTCCAACCACTTTCAAAGGGAGAATTCAGTCCCGATCATCATCATTATTAGCTTAACATCAAGTAATTTGTATCAAACATTATGTTTAATTCGATCAATGTTTATTCATTACTGTTTGTGTAATTTACATTATTATTGGCTAAAATACCTTAAGTGTTAGCCTTGTTATGGTTTTATTAATGTTTAGATTCTTATTTCATATTGAATTATCATTTTATAGATATCCTTATTGATTGTTGCATGATCCTTGAGTTTTGGTAGTGTTGAGGGTAGTGTAGATCATGTTAGGCTTTATATTAGGCCGACTTTGTTGAATTAAGGGTTAACAGTGTACTAGGTATAGGTTTATAACTGTCCTTAGTGTAGGGATTGCTCATATCATCGCCTATATTATTTGCAGTAAGTTAGACACTTATAAAATTTAGGAAACACTTCTAGGAGGGTTTATAGCCGAGAAGTGGGATTATCGACATTAGACAAGTCTTTAGGATAGTTAGGGGTTAATCACTCTAACCTGGATACTCAACCTTCGTGACTAACGGGGACCTAAGATCATAGGATATATATGACATGTTTCGATGTCCATTGGTACGTGCTTAATTACACATACATTTTACCTATAAAAACGAGCCTAAATGACAAAAAATGGACTTAAAATGCCAAAAATATGTGTGTTTTGCTATTTATGATGTGTAGGTAACAGATATTTACTAAAGGAAAAAAACAAAGCCAAAACCGCCAAAATTGAGCACGGGATTAAAAAGTCAAAGTCAAAGTCAAAGTTAACAAGTCAAAGACGAAGCCGAAACCGAAGAAATATTAAATGGGCAAACCCATACCCATCTAATGGGCCGGGTCAGCCCATTACATATTGAAGACAAGATTTAAAATTCCAAAACCTAATAAATTCTAACCCGGCCCAATACTAAGCCTATTACCACTTAACAATAACACCCTTAAACCTGGTTTGCATTGTTAGTCCCTATGGACTAACATTGCTAGTCCTTTACCTTTACATAGTTAGTCCCTATTGATTTACACCATTAGCCCCTACACCCTAACACCAGTTACACCAACAGTCCTTTTTCCCTAACCCCGTCATAAAATTAAACTAACAGTAACGAAAAAACCCTTTTCCCGCCACTACTATTCATCCATTACTTTCATTCACCCTCTTCCCCAAAACCTTTTTCACCCACCAGGCAAACCTCACATCCCAGAAGCTGCCAAAAGGACAACTCCACCTTGGCAATCCCATGGGGTCTGATTGGACAAGAAAGAATGAAGGGCTAGGATTGGAAAGCTTAGAGAGGAAGTTGGATTGGATGGCTCAGATTTAAGATTGAAGGCAACTCTCAACTCCTCACACAAGAAACACAAGAAGCATACCCCTCTGCAAGTTCTTTTATATAAATATGA
This sequence comes from Tanacetum coccineum, assembly GCA_026074375.1. Lineage (NCBI taxonomy): Eukaryota > Viridiplantae > Streptophyta > Magnoliopsida > Asterales > Asteraceae > Tanacetum > Tanacetum coccineum. The sequence continues at coordinate 51,668 of BQNB010032846.1, forward strand.
TTTGATTTTCATTGTAAGGGTATCTAGTTTTAAGAGTAGGGTAGGAGTAGAATAGCTTTAATTTTTAGCTTATTTACCAGCTTATTTAACTTATTGTACTTTTATTTTCAAGCAATGTACTCTTTTAGGAAGTTTTAATGAAAATTCTGTTTTAAGTTTAATCATCTTTCAATTATTTTAAAAAGCTTATTTGTTATCTTAAAAGTCAATTTATCAAGCTCATATAAGCTCTCTTATATTCCTGTGTATCTTAGGTAAGCTTTTTCAAAAGCTTATCTAAGCTTTCATGTCAAAATCACTCAAAAACTACCACAGCTTACTTTTTGGATGATAAGCTAGCAATGGATGTGCTTATGGGTTTGGATTCAGCTTATTGACAACAAGCTGAATCCCTAGAGCTATAGGTTCTTCATTGTAAGCTTATGGATGCAGGTTATTACACTTTTCTTTAATATGCTTTCAAACTGCTTATTCTGCTTATTACTGCTTATTTGTGCTAATTCTCTGCTTAACCATGCTTATTCAGTCTTATTATAGCCCAATGCATCTAGTTCATAGTTAGAATTAGTTTAGTTTGTGCTTTATATAAATCTATCATTTATTAGCCAAAATAGCTTTTTATTAGTAGCTTATTAAATAGTGCTTATTTTCTATTACTTGTGCATATGCTTTACTAGCTTGTGCATTCACTTTAGATGTTAACCCTTCATGGAATTAGGGTTTAAAGGCATACGATAACGGTTTAAAGCCCGTTTTGATATAACATTGTGAATGGTACATTATAGGAATAATGTACTTTGTAAAAATAATATTATGATATTAAATTGATATATTATGATGATTGCTTGACATATATGAAGATAGGATTGCCATATGTAGGTTGCCTGAGCCCGTTAACTTTAGTTATGCAAGAAATTTTATACATCAAGATATTGGCAAAGTAAGTAATGTAATAAAACGAAAAATTTCCCTGAAAAAGGTGAGTTCATATATAATTGATAGATTGTACATCAACTAACTTAATAGATGGATATTTACATTTATGAAAATTACGGGTTGTTATAGTCCCCCATCCTTACAGAAATCTCGTCCCGAGATTTAATTGAATTTCGAAGTGATGATTGAAAACAGATGAGGATATTTGGCACGAATTTCGTCTTCACGTTC
>BQNB010032847.1:0-46523 GCA_026074375.1 Tanacetum coccineum
CGATCCGACGGTGCAAACTCCGGGGATCGACGAAACACTGCTGCTGGGTTTTTGGTGATAAGAACTTCGAAAATCTTCTTCTTTTTTTCTTTTCTCTTACTCTCTTCTCTCTTGTTTTTTCATACTTTATAATGAGCATAAGGATGCCCTAAATAAAGACTAAATGGACACAAGATGGGCCCCAATGTGTTGGGCTCTTAATCCTGATGGACTAAGAAAATACCCAACACATCTTATCTTATCAACATAAAAATCAACATGTGCTTCTCAATACGCTGGTTTTGTATTTTCGTTTTCCAAAATTGTCCTTATCAAAACTACAAATATCATTTCGTATTCTTTTGTTTAACGCTTAAAGGCAAAAAAGTCCTGTAAGAATACATCTTTACTTATATAAGAGAATGTCGATTTCATGGCCGGTTTTGTTGAAACCTGAACTATAATGATGTTTACAACATGATCGATGACCTTCTATCGTCTACATTGAACAATAAGTTTGTAATTACGTAAAATGTGTTTTCTATTGACAACAAAACAAAGATAAGTCACATGGTACAATTTGCGGATGATACGCTTATTGTTGCTTATCCGTCACGGATGAGAATGGTTGACTACCATCTCCAAAGTTAGCGTATCAGACTCTACGTTACAATAGGTGTCAAGTCCTTTTAGCAGCGACGGAGCCAGTGGGGGGGCTGGAGGGTGCTCGGCCCCCCCTAACAATCGCGGAACCATCTTACATAAGACATGTAGCAATTTGATGAGCAATCAAATATCCTTGTTTCAATAGTTTTGATGGAGGTTTTGAGATCTCTACCAGGAAGATGACGAAGAGTCGAAGATGACGCACAAATAAATACTAGTAAAAAGATTCCCTCTTATTTTATATTACTACTCCAACTTAGTGGTGTACTTTTATTTTATTAAAAAGTTTAATTTTTACCCCTGTGACTTTAGTATAGTGAAATTTCACTAAAATATTACTAATTGAATCTCTTTTGAAAAAAAAAAACCACTATTTTAGTTTGTATTATGATTAAACCATATTCGCTATCGTTTAAGCCAAACTTTGCTCATTTTGTTCATTTACGCATCAAGTAATTGTATGTTACTATCGAGAAAAATATCATTGAACCTGTGTGTCAAACGATTTAAACTTAAATCTAGTTTCTATAACAAAATTTTGCATGTTACTACTGAAATTTTTTTTGAGCCCCCCTTAATCTAAATTCCTAGCTCCGTCTCTGCCTTTTAGGATTTTTTTCTATCGAACTGTCAATCATTTTGATAGGCGATCGATACAGTGCATCGTACCACTCCCTGCAGTCTCGCACCAAAGATTCTCAAGTTAATTGAGATTACTAATATAATTAGTTAACTTCTTTTAGCATATAGTCAATTATTCTGACGAGCTATATATGATTATAATAGTTTTGAATGTCATGAGAAAAGTGCAGTACAGCTAATAATGAATCACAAGACGACAAGTAGGACCCTTTTGATCTACTTGTCCAACGAGGTTCGATTCATGCCGTTGATGTCATATCACCAAAACTTATACTCCCTCCGTCCCATATTAAGTGTCCACAATGGAATCTTTTAAGTCTTTTTTTATCAACTTTGACCATAAATATTTTTGTTTGTGTCTTATTATATATTGAACGAATATTCTACCAAGAAAAAAGTATATTCAAACTCTATCCATTCATATAGTCTTGCAATCAAATATACAATTTCTATCGTTAGCAAGAAATTCATTAAGGTCAAAGTTGAAGAAAAAAGACTTTGAAAAAGTCAAGTGGACACTTAATGTGGGACGGAGGAACACAAATTTGCTTAAGTATCCTTTCTTTTCCTTTCAAAATTAAACTTGAGAACAGAGTGTTAGAGCACAGGGAGTCGTGGTGCCAAACTCTTGATGTCAAACTCCAAAAGTGGTGTCACGTCAGCAAAATGGAGTTTGGCACCAGAAATGCCATGGCACCAGAATTCAGTGGGAGTGGTTTGGCACCAGAATTCTAGTGCCATAGCATTTTTTTTTAAATAAACTCAAATTAAATTTTATTCAATTAAAACATATTAAACATTACACAAAACTTAAATTACATAAAACTTAAACATTATTAAACATTACATAAATAAAAACACAATCTACTCATCATCATTATTCCATAGATGTTCCACAAGGTCTTTTCGAAGTTCGTTGTGCGTTTTCCTATCGCGAAATTCTTTTGTCTTCCTAACATGTAAGTCACATCTTTCGACCCAGTCTCTAACAATGTTCGGTGCTGGATTCACGAACATATCTCTGAAGTTAACTTCAAATTCCTCGTCTTCCAATATCATGTTATGTAAAATTATACAACAATACATGATTCTCTTGAGGGTGTTGATTTGCATTGCACGCGCGGGTTGTCGTATAATACCCCAACGACCTTGTAGGACTCCGAATGCCCGTTCAATATCTTTTCTTGCAGCTTCTTGAACTCTCTTAAACTTCAAGGATTTTTCATCCCTTGCAACAGAAAACGTTTTGACAAACGTAGACCATGCTGGATAAATACCGTCGGCTAAATAGTAACCTTTCCTATATGTATGCCAGTTTACAACAAACGGACACTCTGGAGCTATATCAGCAATTTCATCATCAAATAATGGGAAACCATATAACACATTTAAATCATTATTCGCACCAGGAACCCCAAAATATGCATGCCAAATCCACAATTTTTGATCAGCAACAGCTTCTAACATAAGAGTTGGGTATTTATGAGTACTCCTTTTGAACTGCCCATGTAAGGCCTTTGGGCAATTTTTCCAATCCCAATGCATACAATCGATACTCCCGAGCATTCCCGGGAGTCCATGTTTTTCTTCGTGCAATTGATATGTTTTTTGAATATCAGTTGCAGTTGGCCTTCTTAAAAAATTATTATGATATAAAACGTGAATGCATTTAGTAAAGTGATCTAAGCATTCTCGTGAAGTACGTTCAGCAATTTGCAAATACTCATCAAATGCATCAGGTGCAGTGCCGTATGCCATTTGGCGTATGGCGGATGTGCACTTTAAAATAGGACCAATACTATTACGACCGATCGCATCGATCCGTACTCTAAAATACCTAAAGTACTCAGGCAGGGGTTGCACATTATAACTTAAGATATCGTTGAGTATTTTATTAAAAAGTGTAGAACTCATACGATACCTGCGCCTAAACTTTTCTTCAGGATATTTCGGTTCATACTCGTCGTCACCAAAATAGTCGTCGATTAGCCTTTGTTCCGCCTCTTCTCGTTCACGAAATATATATGTCCTCCTCCTCTTTGGACCATCACTCGAACCCCCGGCTTCTTGCTCACACAAACCCACATAATGTTGATACGACTCATAATCCCGCATATATCGATCATAGTCGGGTTGAAAGAAAGCATCATAATGATCGTATGTGTCGGTTGGGTCGAAATCGTTGAGATTATTTTGATCCATATTTGAAAGAAAAAAGAGAAGTATTGAAGTAGAAGATGTATTGAAAGTGTGTGTGAAGTATGAAATAAAAAGGGGGTATTTATAGGATTTTTAAAGGGGTAAAATTGTGATTTTGGGGGTATTTTTTTGAATATCCGCTCCCCCTAACGGATAGATTAAAAAAAAAAATTGAGTTTGGCGTGGGCTGTTAGCCACGGCGCGAAGACCCTTGGCGCGAGCCATGGTGTCGTGCGCCGTTGGCCATTTTGGCGCCATGGCTTGGCACCAAGCCAACAGCCATGGACTCCCTCCCCTCTTATAGAGCACCGATTGGTTATGGTATGCTCATATTGATCATTTTCTTAAGGTTATTGGATAACTTATGTAAATGAGAGACTAAACTAATTGCTTTTGATTATAGATATGGGTCTGTCGTATGTATATGTTCATAAATTACCTAAGCATTATAGAAGAGGTGCACATGTTATTCCTTATGGAGCCCCGGGCATCATGTTTATGCCTCATATGGATCTAGCTTTTCAGGATCTAATACTTAAACAGATTGAATATTATTTCAGGTGAGTATTAGTTTATACAAATTGGAATTTATTCTTATACGTAGCTTACACAGTTCTTCTATTAACCACAAACACAATGATGATGATTTGGTTAAAGATAACTTTTTAAGGTCGCACATGGATGAGAAAGGATGGGTAACTTCTCACACTAATAGCTGGTTTTTGTCGAGTAATTAATATTTATTTGTTTGTGTAAGTAGTTATATGTCTCGCGTATTATTTTTATATGCATCATTAGCAAAAGCTTGGGTGCATAGCTTTGTTGGCTGTTGAATTAAGCATATGATATCTCATGGTGGATTGGCTTTACATAAGTTAACGCTCAGTGTTGTATTACTTCTGTTAAGGTTAAGAAAATTCTTGTAGAAAAGGGACACATAACTTTCACATTTATTTCACTTTCTAAACCTAAACGCCAAAACTTATTATATTGTTATAGTACAAAGTTGTCTTAGTTTGCTGCTTATTTAACTTGGTTTTGTGTTACTGTGATTACTATACACGCTGATACTCTACGCTCTATTGTGTTCTTTTCTGTGCTTTGTACCAACTTACAAACCATGCGTTTCTCTTGTTCTTGTTTGAGTACTGTAATGACTATAATGATTTGAGTTGCCACTATTATGTGATCTAAAATTGTCTTTTGTAGGGATTAATTCTTTTATAAGAATATTACATTTAGCTTTCTATTGTAAAACTCTTACAAATTGCCTACTTTGAGATATCAGTCATTTCTAATGCCATTTTTTATTAGCGTATTAGATATTACATTATTGTGGTAAAACATTTTTTGATCCATGTTAGTGGAAATTACATGCTTGGCTATAATGTTGGGATTTAATATCTATGTAACCAAGTTACTACGAGTACGCAGCGGATTTGGATCTAGTAATAGCATATGGTTAACACAAAATAAAAGGTAAATAGAAACGCGTACCTTTTAGCCAATTGATCAAGAAAACAAATTAAGCGACTAAAACAATCGCCTCTACGGTTGCTCACACAATCACGTCAACCGAACACGTTAAGCTTGCTAGGCTTAACTTCACGAACCAACAACCTTTGTAATCGAACCGAAAATCAAACGCACCAATTGAGTTTTAACCGAAAAACAATGAACCGAATTAGGGTTTGTGGGAAACCCTAATTTACCGAAAATCACCTGGACCGAATATAAGCAAAAACCCGAAACCCGTTTAGGGTTTTAATCTTCGAACCAGCTACTTGCCAAACACGTCGAGCTAGGAGATGAACAAGAACCGAAAACCTTATAAAGAGTTTTAGGTTGAACTCGGCTTGGAATAGATAACCGAAAACCAAACAACCCTTTTAGAGTTTTGACTAACTTCGGCTGAGAAGGAAAGAACAAGGGAAACGAAACTGTTTTAGGTTCTTCTTGGAGTTTATGAGGCGTGTGGAATGAATGAGGGGTGAGGAGTATTTATACTCATCAAGCCCTAGTAGATATGAACTAGGAGACAAGTCCTTGTTTTATCACAATACCTCTTTTTCCTTGTTCTCCTTATCCTTTAATCGAACAAACACCCCTACTTAATCCTACTTAGGAACCGGCCACCTTGGTATGTCCTTGGGGTTCGGGTTTTGTTCATTCTAGTCCTTGGTTTATTATAAACGTGAAGTATTAAACGTGTTCTCCGTGTATTAACGTGTGTGCCCCCAATAGGCTCACATATTCGTAATGTATTCGTGTCATTCGACTACCATATTCCAACAGCTCCCACTTGGGAGTCGGAGTAGCACATAACACTCATACCTATAATTGGCAAAGTCTAGCAACCCACACAATTATTTTTTCATTAGGAATATTATGAGATAAGAGTTTCAAAAAATCATCTCAGCTATTAATGGTTATAAATTTCTTGCTTTATAATCATCCTTTTGTTACAGATACCGTTAAACCATGGATATGGATCCTAAGTCATTCCATATAGTTTAACATTATGTTTCTCGTTATAGAAATAATTCAGATATACCAAATGTAATCAAGAATCATCTTGCATTACCCTTTGGGAACGGCCATTCATTTATCTGATTAAATCTGGAGAGGGCCCAATGGTATCTTTCTGCACATATCAAGTGGAGGAACAAATCATTTATTGACTACAAGTGTTGTGGATGTTGCTTCACATACACTCTGAAAAATAGCTTTTATAACTACCTTGTTTCAGGACAACGTTTGGCTATAATCACAAAGTGATATCCACACATACAGAACTTGCTTGCATCTCAAGTCTAAGGACAATTTTATAAACCATTTTCGATATTTTACTCATGACATGGATCCAAAAGTAAATGATCGAAGGTTGGGGTATCCAATATGCATCCCTTGTGAATACATATGAGTTTGGTGGGAACAAATCCATATATTCACAGAATATAACCAACACTCACATTTGCCTTACATAACAATATTCCCATATTGTTAACCGACAATGGACATATTTAGAATGATAAATCATTCATGGATTAAACATGCAAATATAGAATAACAGTTATTATATGAATGAAAACAAATCCCAAGTATCTTTATTCATCAGAAATTAAAAACTGTCTTACAATTCCAAAATTATCCAAATACTAATCAAACACAGAGTTACATGAAACTACTAGCTGGCAACAATCCGATATTCCTAGTTAATTCAGAATGCTTAGGGAATGCCAAAGCCTTTGTGAAAGGGTCAACTAAATTATCATCTGTTTCAATCTTTTCTATCTTTACATCACCCATCTTAATGGTCTCGCGAAGATAGTGAACTTTTACGCGAAAATGTCATGCACCTTTAGTGACTCCATCATCTTTCGCTATTTCTATGGCTAAAGTATTATCACAATACGTACTTATGGGTTCTTCAATTGAGGGAACAATGCCAAGCCCATAAATGAATTTACGAATCCATACAGCCTCCTTCGATGCATCAAAAGCAGCGATATATTCAGCATCTGTAGACGAGGTTGCAAAAATACTTTGTTTTGTACTTTTCCAGTCAACAGCACCTCCATTTAGAACGAACACATATCCAGTCTGCGACTTTAGGTTGTCAGCATCCATTAGATATCCAGCATCAGTGTAGCAAGAAACTCTGAGCTCTCGTTCCATATTACCTCCATATACCAGAAACATATCCTTAGTATTGCGAAGATACTTAAGAATATTTTTAACAAAAGTCTAGTGTTCTTCACCCGGATTCTGTTGAAATCGGCTTGTCATGTTCTGTGCGAACGCAACATCAGGACGAGTACATCTCACAACATACATAATAGATCCTACAGCCGAAGCGTATGGAATATTTTGCATGCGCTGTTTCTCAGCAGGTGTTGAAGCACCTTGTGACTTACTCAATTTAAGCTTTTCTTGCATTGGGATCGTTCCACGTTTGGAATTTTCCATATAAAATCTTTTTAAGATTTTCTCAATGTAAGCACTTTGACATAAACCAATTAACCGCTTTGACCTATCACGGTAGATCTTGATTCCAAGAATATATGCAGCTTCCCTTAAATCTTTCATAGCAAAACTTATTCCAAGATAGGATTTTACATCTTGTAACATTGGAATATTATTTCCCATGAGCAATATGTCATCGACATATAGAATTAGGATAGCGACATAACTCCTACTAGCTTTTAGGTATACACATGGCTCATCAGGATTTTGAGTGAAACCGAATTTCTTGATTTCATCATCAAATCGCTTATTCCATTGCCTTGATGCTTGCTTAAGTCCATAAATGGAACACTTAAGTTTACATACATGGTTAGGATATTTTGGATTCACAAAACTCTCAGGTTGCTCCATATGGACTTCTTCAGAAGGATGTCCATTGAGGAAGGCGGTTTTGACATCCGTTTGCCATATCTTATAGTCATAGTACGCGGCTATAGCTATGAGAATCCTTATAGCTCTAATGTCTGCAACAGGAGAAAAGGTTTCTTCATAATCAACCCCGTAGGTTTGAGTGAAGCCCTTTGCTACAAGACGAGCTTTAAAGATGTATACTGCACCATCCATGTCAGTCTTTTTCTTGAAAAGCCACTTGCTACCAACGGTTCTAGCATTGGGAGGAAGCTCAACTAAGACCCATACATCATTGTCTTTCATGGATTGCATTTCCACATTCATCGCATCAAGCCATTTCTTGGATTCAGGATCCAGCAATGCAGCTCTATAGTTAGCGGGTTCACCGAGATCCCCTAACTCATGTTCCTCAGTATCGATGTACAAACACAATCGATCTGTGGGACGGCGTGTCCTTGTGGACCTACGAATGGGATTGATATCACTTTGAGGTTCATCAATTTCTTGATCATCCTCTTCATGATTTAAGCTAGTGTCTACAGAAGGATTTGTATCTTCTTCTTGAATTACTTCAAGATCTGCCTTGATGCTTGCTTAAGTCCATAAATGGAACGCTTAAGTTTGCATACATGGTTAGGATATTTTGGATTCACAAAACCCTCAGGTTGCTCCATATAGACTTCTTCGGAAAGATGTCCATTGAGGAAGGCGGTTTTGACATCCATTTGCCATATCTTATAGTCATAGTACGCGGCTATAGCTATGAGAATCCTTATAGCTCTAATGTCTGCAACAGGAGAAAAGGTTAATCAACCCCGTAGGTTTGAGTGAAGCCCTTTGCTACAAGACGAGCTTTAAAGATGTATACTGCACCATCCATGTCAGTCTTTTTCTTGAAAAGCCACTTGCTACCAACGGTTCTAGCATTGGGAGGAAGCTCAACTAAGACCCATACATCATTGTCTTTCATGGATTGCATTTCCACATTCATCGCATCAAGCCATTTCTTGGATTCAGGATCCAGCAATGCAGCTTTATAGTTAGCGGGTTCACCGAGATCCCCTAACTCATGTTCCTCAGTATCGATGTATAAACACAATCGATCTGTGGGATGGCGTGTCCTTGTGGACCTACGAATGGGATTGATATCACTTTGAGGTTCATCAATTTCTTGATCATCCTCTTCATGATCTAAGCTAGTGTCTACAGAAGGATTTGTATCTTCTTCTTGAATTAGTTCAAGATCTTCCACACTCCCACTTGCTTTTAGATCTATAAGATCATTCTCAAAGAACTCAGCATTCCGAGCAACAAAAACTTTGTTCTCAGATGGGTTGTAGAAAGAATATCCCATTGTTTCCTTTGGGTATCCTACGAAGATACACCTAAAAGATCTAGGATCAAGTTTGTCAGGTTTGGTAAGTGTATCACGCTTAACAAGTGCCTCACAACCCCAGACTTTTAAGTAAGACAGCTTAGGGGCTTGCCCATGCCATATTTCATATGGTGTCTTGTCAACCTTCTTAGTTGGAACCATGTTGAGAATGCGTGCAGCAGTCTCAAGGGCATAATCCCAAAAGGACTTTGGTAGAGTAGTTTGACTCATCATTGATCGAACCATGTCTAGCAGTGTTCGATTTCTCCTCTCTGACACTCCATTGTTTTGAGGCGTGTAGGGAGGAGTGCGATGGGCAATAATCCCATGCTCCTTTAGATGATCCAAAAACTCTTGACTCATATATTCACCTCCACGATCAGAACGTAGTGATTTAATGGTCTTCCCGAGTTGGTTTTCTACTTCCTTTTGAAATACCTTAAAGGTTTCAAACACTTCATGTTTATGTTTCAGCAAGTAAACATAACCATAACGACTGAAATCGTCAGTGAAAGTGACGAAGTAGCTAGCTCCTTGTCTTGACACTATTCTAAATGGGCCACATACATCGGTGTGTATTAGTCCAAGTAGATCTTTAGCCCTTTCCACTTGATGTGAATAGGGTTTTCTAGCCATCTTACCAGACAAGCATGAAACACATTTTCCTAATGACTCAATGTCAATAGAATTGAGAAGTCCATCATGTTGCAACTTTTCAATGCGTTTCTTGCTAATGTGTCCAAGACGACAGTGCCACAAGAGAGAAGAGTCTAAATTAATTTTGGCTCTTTTATTAGTAATTGCATACATAGAACTATCGTTTGTATTAGAACAAGACATATCAATTTCAAAAATGCCATCCCGTGGAACAGCCATAAAATAAACTAGATTATCCTTTGAAACTGAAATAACATTGTTATCATCAAAACGATTAATAAATCCATCGTCAAACAAACGCGAAACTGAAATAACACCTCTAGTGATAGAGGGAGCATAATGACAATTGTTCAAGACAATAACTAATCCACTAGGGAGCTCTAAATGATAAGTTCCAATTGCTTCAACGGCTGCACGATGACCATCGCCCACGTACAGACTTAAAGCGCCTGGTTTCAGCTTCCTACTTCCCCGTAGACCCTGAGTAGTAATACAAATATGAGTACCACAACCAGTGTCATAAATCCAAGATTTACTAGGGAATCTAAATCTGGATTTGATATAACAAAGTCCCATAATTGCATCACATAAAAGCTTTGAATGTAAAGACTCAATGGCACTTAAGAAATACGAGCTTTAATAATTTACCTGAGAAAAAAACATGCTTAAAAGTGTCAACATTAAAGTTGGTGAGTTCATAGGTTAGTTTAAATATGAATGTAATCCACTGTATCATCACAGTGCCATGTAAAAATCCTAAAGATTTATAAAGAATGCACGACACATTTTATGTCACCAAAAGTACCAATCTTATCCTAAAGATTTATAAAGAATGCATGACCAATTTAATGTCACCAAAGTACCAATCTTATTCAAAGATTTGTTTATAAAGAAGCACGACCCACATTTTATGTCACAAAAGTATTTAAGTATGTTTGCCATTTTAATCAAGGCAACGTAAATATCCATGTGACGTTAAAACTTGTTTACGAATTACTCTAAGCTCATGAAAATGATGCTAATAATTCATGTAAGAACTCTTATGTATTTGTTTGGGGGCCCTGTAGTCCCAACGTGCTCCGACATGTTATAACGTTCGTTCCCAGTGATAGCTAATCACCCGAACGGGGGTTGTCAATCCCGAATAGATCTATTTTATATCATCCGCGTGGACATCACGCTATAATGTCGTTACGGCGATCGCCTAATCACCCGAACAGGGATCACCCAAGAATAGATCTATTTCATAACATTCGCGCTCACCCTCCAAGTGATTTACAGTTCATGACGCTGTGACGTAGACTTGTATGTACCCAATTTGGGCAGTGATTTAAAGTATGTACTCCCGTTACCAGTGTCCCCTCCAAGAACCCCGGGCAGTAAAGTAAAAAATATGTACTCCCGTTACCGGTGTCCCCTCCAAGAACACCCGGGCAGTACCGTTTTGTCATCAGTTCAATCCGCTTAAGCTAATCCGTAATCCTTTCAAAAGTAAAGTGCATATATTTGTGACCAAAAATGAAGTCAAATAATATATCCCATAGCGAGCTATGCAAATAAGTATGTAAACCAATTTGTAATCAATCATGTAAATGCATTTGCAAACAAGCATGTTCTCACCCCAAATATATGTAAAACGAGTAAAAACAGGGGAGCTATAAACTCACAATATCCTTTAAAACAATCACGTTGTTATAAGATAACCAAGTATAAGAATTTGTAGACAAGCATGTATCCCCCTCGCGGGTTATAAAACATTCAAAAGATTGAAAAGCGAGGCTATGAAACTCACCTCGATGATGAAGAACGATTGACAGATAGGCATCTAATATGCACAATACGAACGGAAGACGAAGCGGCTCGATCAAGAAGTTGCAGCTACTCTTAACGGCTAAGTCCCACTAGCCTAGGATAATGAATTTGGGTTTCCCGATGGATAGTCACCTCAACACGTCACGTTGAATAAAGATTCAGATTTAATGTTGTAATGGTTTGGTGGTTGGTTAAATAAATAAATTTAAAATATATGCAAAGTGTGTAATATATATTCTTTATATATTACATATGAAAATAACCCTTATATAATTCCTACCGTGAATTATATAACAAAGACAGTCAATTCAAATATTAATGAAAAGTATATAATACCTTGCAGGTATTATATCATAAGTGTGGGTAAATAATTTAAACCAGTTAGTTTGACCCTACTAAAAAGACTTTGAATAAAAGTATACCCATGTCTTAATGTTATGAATCAACAAACCATGTTTGTAAAGTTTATAACCATTATAAAATATAAAATAATATTTTATAAATTATCTTTCGTTTCTTTGACGGGTCGTGTCTAAAATAGTTCGTCTCATTGTAAAAGTATAGTTTTCGTTCGTTTATCTGGTTACTGTATAATACAATTTATTATATAATTTAGTCCTTTTTATCGGTTTCTGAAATAATATAAACTCTAGTAAAACATTACTAAGTATAAAACTTCTATAAATTTCGTCATGACATTTCCATTTATAAATCGTTTTCCATATTTATAAAGTCTAACGTTTTTCCCACTTAATCAATGAAATCAATATTGCAAACCCCCACGTGTTTTAAATATATAAACATATATATTTATATCAACCGAACAATAATAATAATTATTACATTTATTTAACCATTTTAAACCACCAATGTATATATCCAGTTTCATGTTTATTAAACCTTAAGTTGTATTTACTCACCGTTTATCATGAACCAAACGTACTCTTTTTATTGTTTCGCTAACCCAAACACACTCCTTGTGTGTTCCTATCCAAGCCAAACGTACCCCTTGCTGTGCCCGCTGTCCCAAACACCCCTTTGGTCATATTTACACAGCCGAACGCACCCTTTGTGGGTGGGCTGTTAAGCCAAACGCACCCTTGTGCGTGGTTTCATTAAACAAACGCATCCTCTTTGATGGAAGTACAAGCCAAACGCACCATTGTTAGGCTGTCACAGCCAAACGCGCCCTAATCGGGCGGCTGACCCGATACCAACCGCACCTTTGCGGTGCAAAACCAAACCGAACGCACCCTAGGTGCCTCGGGACATAATCAAACGCACCCTACTCTTGCTAAACGCAGCCTAGCTGCTGGAACCATTAAACCAAACGCAACCCTTGGGTTTTAAAACAAAACCACCGAACAAACAAACACCCCTCGTCTGTTGATAACAAACCACTCGCACCCTTGTTTCTATAAGCAAGACGATACGCAGGCTGCTGAACCGCCAAATGAACACCCTTTTGGGTTCTTATACCAAAACGCACCCTATCTGTGGTGAAGCCACGGCAATTAAACACCCCCGGCTGTGACAATACCAACCGCACCCTTATTGGGTGGCTGCCACCCACACACCCCTTTTTGTTGCAAACCAAACCCGACACCCTTGTGGTGATAGAACCAACCAAAGGGCCCGCCTTTCCCAACAGCCCCATGCGGCGGTTAAACAACCAACAAACACCCTTTTTGGTGAAACCCACACCGAAGCACCCTTGTCGTACTTTTTACAACTAACAACCCAAACCGCACCTTCTTCGGCTGAGAAACCCACAAACCAACGCTCCCATGTGGGCGGACCCGACCACCCTACGCACCCCGGTGGGTGCGGCTGAGAAACCACACGCCTTTGGTGGTGCTATACAACCCAACGCACCTGGTTGGTGTTGAGTCGACCTAAACGCACCCTCTTGGGTGACTGACCAACGAGCCAAACGCACCCATGGTGGGTCGTGGCTGCGGTGATGATGTCGATGGCGTGGGGAGATGGTTATGGTGGTGTAGATGGTGTGGCTGTGGCGGTGGTGATGATGGTGTTGGCTGCGTGACAGCCATGGTGGTGGAGATGATATTGATGTTGATGGCGGTTGCTGTGTGGTGGTGAGTGTTGATGGCAGCGGGGTGATGGCGATGGTTGTGTTATGGAGCGGCGGTGGGGAGGCAGTGGTAGTGGAGTGGGTGGTGACGGTGGCGCGTGACCGAGAGTGGTAGTGGGGATCGAGTAGATCCGCTCATGAGGAGCCTCTTTGGTGTTGGCCGGGAAAACTGCGGAAATTATTCCGGCGCGGCCGGAGATGGTGGGCGGCGGAGGGGCAGTGGTGGCCGGCATTTTGGAGAGAGAGAGAGGAATTTAGTGTGTGTGTGTATAATAGAGATGATAATGAAGAAATGTATATGATTTTTATATATATATATAACTAAAGTGACAAGTTATAATAGTATGGGGTTCATTTTGTAACTTCTTCTTATACTTTTTGATAAAAGTGGTTCGGGACTCATTTGAGTGACTTAACGGATGATTCAACTCTTGAAACTTGCGCCATTGTTTTCCGAATCATTTTTTCTGATAAAAATGAGTATTTACTTGATAATATTTCATAAATATTTTATAACATTTAATAAAATATCTGTTATTCATTTTGTGAACCGGTTTTGTCTTGTCCGAAATAAAAATTGGATTTCAACTCGAGTATTCGCGTTATCCGCAACGCTTTTAATTACAATGATGACTAATTTATTTAATATTTTTATTAAATAAATACTGATAATTAAAAACAAATTTAATTGTTTTTTGTGTCCGCGTGGTATTTTGTTTCAAAAAATGTTTGCGGTGCTGTTTTTAGCCCTTTCGGCTCGTTTCCTGGTCTCGGGCAAAACTGAAAGTTGTCAGGGTTGTCGTTTCACGTCGATTGCCTTTTGGCGTCGAGTCGTGAATACGTGATTTAGATGGTTGTTCTTGTAAGTCAAGTCAGACTTAAAAGTCAAAGGGGTAAAATAGTTATCTTAAAAATCAGAAAATTCTCGGATGTTACAGTACCTACCCCTTAAAGAAATCTCGTCCCGAGATTAAATTCGTGTTATCCGATTGTGTGACCGAGAAAAGGTTTAAAATCTGATAAACCGTTTCTAAGCAAGATGATGATAATTTATTCAGAAGCGAATTAGATGTTCGACACTTCTCAGCATACCAAAAGTATGGCTATGTTGGCCAGGATATTTAAAACTTAGGTTGATATTTTTTGAAAATATCGTCAAGTTTTATGATTGTTATTAACACACTGTATCGCTCTCACTCGAACATCCCGCTTACTCAGACCACAATATTGTCTGCTTTGCCCTCATGCTCACCGCTTTGCTTTTGTGTTCCTTGCTTGGGACTTCCCGCCAGTGTCAAACCCAAACACAAGTTGCTACTCTCTCTCAAGCACGCTCACTGCCCCGCCCAAGTTATTGGCAGTACTAGGATGATAGCGGCTAAGGTTACCTACTAGTGGCCCGAAATGAATAGTCACAACTATTGTTTCGTCGATCGGTGTTTATCTCGTTTAAGGAGAGTTGCATAACCTATTGGATAAAGTTGTACCAGTTGGGACCGCTCCAGGGCCCAACAGTAGCGACCATAACGTCAATACTATAACAAATGGTGATGGGATACAGAGAATTAGGACATTTCGAGAAACAATATTCCCAGATTAAAGATTAATTAAATAAGAGGTGCTCGCGAGAGAGCTTATATGATAGACGGCGGAATATGGTACTCAGGCCGTTAGGTTCGATGAATTAGCTCCATTAGCTAAAGTGTGTAAACAAGTTTGGTTAGTTCACTGAACAGTTCGTGATCGCGGGATTTGAAAACGGCAAAGTAATAACTTAAGTATGTGTTAGGCAAGCCTCCAAGTGAGGCCTTAAAATTCTGCTGAGTGGCAAGACACGATTGTGTCTTAGACCCTTTTTAACTTGATTTTTGATGATTATCGATTTTCAGGTTCATTACTCGTGGGCATATCGGATACCATTAAGCCCACTCATTTATAATTTCTTATTTACATAAAGAAGCGTCCAAATTTATGTAAGTAAGGAATGATAAACTTATGGTTCGGTGATTTATAATTAATTTATTTAACTGAAGAGGCGTCCCAATCCTTTCAAATAAACAGATTATAAATCATCCTACTTAATAATTCCCGATGCAATACGTGTACTCTTAACCTTCAAGGTGATGGATGACATGACGATGCATGTGCTCTAATAAGTATGGGACGAGTGACTTAAAACTCGTCTTTGGAAGCTGGGAGTAAAAACTGCCAGGCGAGATCAACATAGAGTTCAAGATAGGTAATGAGTACCCTGGTTAGAGTAAATACCAGCGTAAAAAGTCTCGTGAACCTGTCAACATAGCATTTACCATATAAAGTCCCCTTCATTACAAGTTCCCGCATACAAGACTTGTAATACTTAGATTTATACATAATCCCATGTAAACAGAGCTGTGACGGGTTTTGTTAACATAGCAATTATCATATAAATCCTCATATTACAAGTCCCGCCCATACAAGACTTGTAATACTTAGATTCATACATAATTCCATGTAAACAGAACTGTGACGGGTTTTGTTAACATAGCAATTATCATATAAATCCTCATATTACAAGTCCCGCCCATACAAGACTTGTAATACTTAGGTTCATACATAATTCCATGTAAACAAAAATTTTAACGGTCTCCGTGTAATACAATATAGTATAATGCTATGAAGAAAAATAATATCCTTAGAGACCATCGTTTAACTTACAATGTCTGAGGACGAAATGAGATCATTGTGCGACTCACAATGTCTAAGAAGTAAGATGAGACCATTGTATAACTCACAATGTCTGAGGACGAAATGAGACCATTGTGCGACTCACAATGTCTAAGAAGTAAGATGAGACCATTGTATAACTCACAATGTCTGACGAGTAGAATGAGACCATTGTGCAACCCACAATGTCTTAAGAAACGCTCATGGTATTTTATCTAAATAACTTTAAATAATAATTGTGATATAGCATAAGGATGTAAGCATATATATATATTATATATATGTATGTCACGTAAGCACTTAATGCAGCACGTAATGTAAGCACATAAGCAAGTAGCATGTATGCAATTTGAAATGTTTCGTTGTGAGGCAATGTTTTGTGAAAATGACTATAGTTAGGTAAAATATGGGGCAACCTAGTTCTCTATAGCCAAGTGCTCTGATACAATCTGTAAACACCCCAAATAGCAACAACGCAGCGGAATATCCACTTGGGTGCTATTCATAATACCAGCGCTAGATACAAGAGTTCGACCTCTATAATGTGTGTTTGAAAAGTAATCTCATTGATTTAATCAAAGTCCTGGATTTGATATAACAAATGTCCATAATGGCATCACAATGAAAGGCTTTGATGTAAAAGACTCCATATGCACTTCAGAAATTAGAGCATATTAATTTACCCTGAGAAAAAACAAGCTTAAAAGTGACAACATTAAAGTTGGTGAGTTCATAGGTTAGTTTAAATACGAATGTATCACTGTTTATCACAGTGCCATGTAAAAAATCCTAAAGATTTATAAGATGCACGACACCATTGTATGTCACAAATAGTACCAATCTTATCCTAAAGATTTATAAAGAATGCTGACAATTTAATGTCACCAAAAGTACCAATCTTATTCCAAAGATTTATAAAGAATGCACGACACATTTTATGTCACATAAGTATTTCATGTTGTTTGCCATTTTAACAAGGCAACGTAAATATCCATTGTGAGTATAAACTATGTTTACGATTACTATAAGCTCATGGAAACTGAAGCTAAATAATTCATGTAAGAATTCTTAT
Source organism: Tanacetum coccineum (assembly GCA_026074375.1). Taxonomy (NCBI): domain Eukaryota; kingdom Viridiplantae; phylum Streptophyta; class Magnoliopsida; order Asterales; family Asteraceae; genus Tanacetum; species Tanacetum coccineum. The sequence goes on from BQNB010032847.1 coordinate 17,581, forward strand.
GTATTTGTGGGGGCCCTGTAGTCCCAACGTGATCCGACATGTTATAACGTTCGTTCCCAGTGATAGCTAATCACCCGAACGGGGGTTGTCAATCCCGAATAGATCTATTTTATATCATCCGCGTGGACATCACGCTATAATGTTCGTTACCGGCGATCGCTAATCACCCGAACAGGGATCCACCCCGAATAAGATCTGATTTCATAACATTCGCGACTCACCCCTCCAAGTGATTACAGTTCATGACGCCTGTGACGTAGACTTGTTATGTACCAATTTGCGGCAGTGATTTAAAGTATGTACTACCGTTACAGTGTCCCCTCCGCATGAACACACGGGCAGTAAGTAAAAATATGTACTCCGTTACCCGGTGGTCCCCTCACAAGAACACCCGGGCCAGTAACGTTTTTGTCATCAGTTCAATCCACTTAAGCTAATCCGTAATCCTTTCAAAAGTAAAGTATGCGTTTACGTTCAAAAGTAAACCAAGTATTGTATCTCCTCGCGAGATATTTAAATGAGTAAGTAAACCAAACAGGTAATCAACCATGTAAATGCGTTTGTAAACATGTATGCAGACAAGTTGAAAATGAGCACGTAAACGGGTTTAATCAAAACGGTAATTGAATTTGTAACAAGCATGTTCTCACCCCAAAATATATGTAAAACATGTAAAACGTGGGGCTATGAACTCACCTTGATGTTGAAGAACGATTGATAGATAGGCATCTAATATGCACAATACGAACGGAAGACGAAGCTGCTCGATCAAGAAGTTGCAGCTAAACTTAACGGCTAAGTCCCACTAGCCTAGGATAATGAATTTGGGTTTCCTGATGGATAGTCACCTCAACACGTCATGTTGAATAAAGATTTAGATTTAATGTTGTAATGGTTTGGTGGTTGGTTAAATAAATAAATTTAAAGTATATGCAAAGCTTTGTAATTATTATTCTTTATATATTTACCTTTGAAAATACCGTTATATAATTCCAACCGGTAGAATTATATAACAAAGAGTCCAATCTAGATTATTAAATGAAAAGTATATATATACCTTGCGGATATATATCATAAGTGTGGGTAATTATTTAAACCAGTTAGTTTGACCCTACTAAAAAGACTTTGAATAAAAGTATACCCATGTCTTAATGTTATGAATCAACAAACCATGTTTGTAAAGTTTGTAACCATTATAAAATATAAAATAATATTTTATAAATTATCTTTCGTTTCTTCGACGGGTCGTGTCTAAAATAGTTCGTCTCCTTGTAAAAGTATAGTTTTCGTTTGTTTATCCGGTTACTGTATAATACAATTTATTATATAATTTAGTCCCCTTTTATCGGTTTCTGAAATAATAGAAACTCTAGTAAAACATTACTAAGTATAAAACTTCTATAAATTTCGCCATGACATTTCCATTTATAAATCGTTTTCAATATTTATAAAGTCTAACGTTTTCCACACTTAATCAATGAAATCAATATTGCAAACCCCCACGTGTTTTAAATATATAAACATATATATTTATATCAACTGGACATAATAATAATTATTACATTTATTTAACCATTTTAAACCACCAATATATATATCCAGTTTCATGTTTATTAAACCTTAAGTTGTATTTACTCACCGTTTATCATGAACCAAACGTACCCTTTTTATTGTTTCGCTAATCCAAACACACTCCTTGTGTGTTCCTATCCAAGCCAAACGTGCCCCTTGCTGTGCCCGCTGTCCCAAACGCCCCTTTTGTCATGTTTACACAGCCAAACGCACCCCTTGTGGGTGGGCTGTTAAGCCAAACGCACCCTTGTGCGTGGTTTCATTAAACAAACGCACCCCCTTTGATCGAAGTACAAGCCAAACGCACCATTGTTAGGCTGTCACAGCCAAACGCCCCTAATCGGGCGGCTGACCCGATACCAACCGCACCTTTGCGGTGCAAAACCAAACCGAATGCACCATAGGTGCCTCGGGACATAACCAAACGCACCCTACTCTTGCTAAACGCAGCCTAGCTGCTGGAACCATTAAACCAAACGCAACCCTTGGGTTTTAAAACAAAACCACCGAACACCCCTCGTATGTTGATAACAAACCACTCGCACCCTTGTTTCTATAAGCAAGACGATACGCAGGCTGCTGAACCGCCAAACGAACCCCCTTTTGGGTGCTTATACCAAAACGCACCCTATCTGTGGTGAAGCCACGGCAATTAAACACCCCCGGCTGTGACAATACCAACCGCACCCTTATTGGGTGGTTGCCACCCACACACCCCTTTTTGTTGCAAACCAAACCCGACACCCTTGTGGTGATAGACCCAACCAAACGGGCCCGCTATCCCAACAGCCCATGCGGCTGTTAAACCAACCAACAAACACCCCTTTTTGGTGACAACCCACACCGAACGCACCCTTGTCGTAATTAATACAACTACAAACCAAACCGCACCCTCTTCGGCTGAGAAACCCACAAACCAACGCTCCCATGTGGGCGGACCCGACCACCCTACGCACCCCGGTGGGTGCGGCTGAGAAACCACACGCCTTTGGTGGTGCTATACAACCCAACGCACCTGGTTGGTGTTGAGTCGACCTAAACGCACCCTCTTGGGTGACTGACCAACGAGCCAAACGCACCCATGGTGGGTCGTGGCTGCGGTGATGATGTCGATGGCGTGGGGAGATGGTTATGGTGGTGTAGATGGTGTGGCTGTGGCGGTGGTGATGATGGTGTTGGCTGCGTGACAGCCATGGTGGTGGAGATGATATTGATGTTGATGGCGGTTGCGGTGTGGTGGTGGTGGCGAGTGGTGGCGCGTGGTGGTGAGGATCGGGTAGATCCGGAGATGAGAAACGTTTTATGTCTCGGTCGGAAAACCCGCCGGAAAACTTTTCCGGCGGTGGCAGCATGGTGGCCGGCGGCAGCTGGGTGGTTTCCGGCGGCCGGAAATCATGGGGAGGGAGAAGAGTTATAGTTTGTGTTTGTATGTGTGTTATTTTAGATGGAAATGAAATGTATTATAAAGATTTTTATATATATAATAAAAGTTATAAAGAAAATGGCATGTCCCTAATAGTCTAGGGTAAAAAGTGAAACTTTTTAATATAGTTTTTATAACCATCGGTTCGGGTCTCGTTTGGACGACTTAACGGATGATTCGAGTCGCGAAACTCGCGCCATTGTTTTTGATTCGTCATTAAAAGTTTCGAAAAATTCTCGGGATGTTACAACCCTTGGACCCCTTTTATACACCGAGGACAGTCCTACAAAGGCTGTACATACTTTCCTAATTATCAAGATCTTTTCTAATAAACTCAAACGTAATCTTTTAATCAAATAAGTATATACATATCTTCCTTTACAATATAATATTACTTATCTTGTTAAGTATTTTTGTTCTCCATTCAAACTTTGATTCATCTCTGTTAGCATATTCCTTTCAACGTAGTACACTCAGCAGTTGTAAATGAGCACAAGCAGCATTAACTACGTTGAGAAATTTATTTCTAGTGTACTAACATATACTAGCAGTACTAACCTATTTGTACTAGTAGGTAGTAACTACTTAGGTATTTTCAGTCTTTCATCTCTGAGCAGTCTTAACTTCTACTGAGCAGCAATAATTTTATACTAACAGCCTATTTATACACTACAGTAGTAACTAGCAAGTAGTAGTAACTTTTTATACTACCAGTACTAATATCTTAGCATAATTTTTCATTTGTATTACCAGCAGCATAAGTTATGCTGAAACACTAATATATACCTGAAGCAGTAGTTTTTTTTTTTTTTTTTTAGTAGGTACTCTAATAAATATCATCTTGAAGTCTTTTAAACCCAACATAAGTTCCTTAAAATTAAGTTCTTTAAGAGGGAGAGGAAATGATGGATCATCATTTAATAACTTCTCAAGTAGAAGAATTGTTGGGTTAAAAGACTTCAAGATGATTCTTAGAGTTACTACTGCTTAGGTATATATTAGTGTTGTCAAGCATAACTTAGTGCTACTGGTAATATTAATGAAAATTATGCTAAGTTGTTAGTACTGGTAGTATAAAGTTACTACTGCTAGTTACTACTGTTAGTATAATTAGTACTGTTAGTATAAAGTTACTGCTGCTAGTAAAAGTTAAGACTGCTAAGAGATGAAGAATGAAAATATACTAAGTAGTAACTACTGCTAGTACTAAAGTTAGTACTGCTAGTGTATGTTAGTACTGCTAGAGTAAACTTCTAAGTAGTTAATGTTGCTTGTGCTCAGTTACAACTGCTGAGTAATTACAACTGCTGGAAGGATTAATGCTGTCAGATATGAGATCAAAGACATATCAGAGAAGGGATAAAGGTTGATTGAAGAACAAGAATACTTATGAAGATAAGTATCAATTATTTGTAAAGAAGATATGTATAAACTTATTTATTTAAGAGATTATGTTTACTTATAGAAAAGATCATAATCACTTAACGCGTTTTGTAAGCCCATTAGGGTTTCCTTGGTGTATAAAAGGAACTCTAAGGCATATATCTAGACATCAGTTTTCATATTAGTATTCATAGTTTGCATAGCAATTATAGTTAGTATTCATAGCTATTTTGTAATAGTATTCAATATATTGAAAGTTTAGTAAAGATCTTGTTTTCTACTGTTTCATTGTTCTTCTTAGTATTGAAAACTAGATTCTGCATAGTTTGTGATATTCTCAATCTTAGTTTCTACCATAGTTGTCTTGGATTTATCTCAATATAACTAAGCTTTTAACCAAGCTAAGATAGATCTGTAAGAAGGTATATCAACAAGTGGTATCGATCTTGTTAAGAAACTCTGAGTAATAGTACAATATTTCTCAACACAAGATCTCTAAAATCTAATCAAAGAGGAAGATGGAATCACAGTCAGAAACTACCCAAACAGTGTCTGCACTAAAACTTCCAGTACTCAAAACTGGAGATTATGATCTACGGAGCATGATAATGGAGCAATATCTTACTCATATTAATTATGCTCTTTAGGAGGTTATTGTGAATGGTGATGCACCTGTTGTTGCATCAGCTAGTGCTGAAGGTCCCTTTCCTCCAAAAACTGTAGAACAAAAGCTGGCAAAAAAGAATGAATTGAAAGAAAAAAAAGCACTTTGTTGTTGGCCATTGATGATGAGCACCTATTGAAGTTTCATAGAATCAAGGATGCAAAGACCTTATAGGAAGCTATTAAGGCCAGGTTTGGGGCATCAATGAATCAAAGAACTGCTGGGATTTTTTGGTTGAAAACCTTCTGAGCATCTAATTGAGAATTTTACTGCATCAGATCTGAAGGACTCGATCTTAAACTATGGATAGGATGTCAGAAAATCAGCAGCCAATTGGAAATTCATGGTGATCGTTATCCTCCCGGAAGATACATAATCTTAAAGTTGCTAAGAAGTCCACATTAGCTTGGAACCAATATTGCCTTGATCATGAGAAACAAATGAGCTTAGAACATTGAGATGGACGATTGTACAATAACTTGAAGGGTGGATGAGTTGCTGGATTTAAATCAATCAAGCTCAAGCTCAAACTCTCAGAATGTGGCTTTTGTATCTTCAGAAAACACTAGCAGTACTAATGAAGCAGTTAATACTACTCATGAAGTTTCTACTACTAGCTCACAGGGATAAGCTTCTTCCTCAACCTATGCTAATGATGTCATGTTTTCCTTCTTTGTCAATCAATCTAATAGTCTACAGTTGGACAATGAAGACCTGGAGTAGATTGATACTGATGATCTTGAAGAGATGGATCTCAAATGGCAGGTGGCCATGCTTACCATGAGGGTGAAGAGATTCTTAATGAAGACAGGAAGGAATCTAAATTTCAATGGCAAAGAAACTATTAGCTTTGATAAGACAAAGGTTGAATGTTACAACTGTCACAGGAGAGGTCACTTTGCTAGAGAATGTAGGGTACCAAGGAATCAGGGGAATAGAAATGGAGATGCTCCAAGAAGAATTATACCAGTAGATACTCCTGCAAATGCCTTGGTTGTTCAAGATGGAATAGGTGGTTATGATTGGAGCTATCAAGCTGGAGAAGGACCTACAGACTTTGCTCTAATGGCCCATTTGTCTTTAGGTTCATCCAGTTCATCAAGCTCAAATACTAAGGTACAAAATTGCTCTAAAGATTGCTTAAAATTATATGAAACTCTTCAAAAACAGTATGATCAAAAGCGTAATGATCTTAAAAAATATAATCTAGAAATTATAGGTTATCAATTAGGCTTAGAATCTCTAGAAGCTAGAATTGTTGTTCATAAAAAAATGAAGCTGTTTATGAGGAAGACATTGCATTTTTAAAATATGATGTTAAGGTAAGAGATAATTCTATAATAGAGCTTAAAAATCAGTTAGTAGAGGCTTTAAAAGAAAAAGATGATTTAAAACTAAAATTAGAAAAGTTTGAAACATCATCTATGAAGCTAACTAAACTGATAAACAGTCAAATAAGTGTTAATAACAAGTCTGGTGTTGGATTTGACAGTCAAATGAATGAAAATGAATTGAATAAAAGAGAAGTGTTTGAGAGTGCATCTGATAGTAGTGTGAATGAGATTGAAGAGGAAAATAATCAAGTAAATGATAGGTTTAAGAAGGTTGAGGGATATCATGCAGTTCCCCCTCCCTACACTGGGAACTACATGCCCTCAAGACCTGACTTGTCCTTTGCTGGATTAGATGATTCTGTCTATAAGACTAATGTGAGTGAAACTATCACTAGTGTGCCTAGAAATGAATCAACTACATCTAAGTCTAGTAAGGATAGTTTGGAACAACCTAAAGATGTTAGGCCTAGTGCTCCTATTATTGAAGAGTGGGAGTCTGATAGTGATGATGACTGTATGTTTAGACCTTTAATTAAACAGAATAAACCTAGTTATTCTAAAATCAATTTTGTTAAATCAAATGAAAATACTAGGAAATCTGTTATTGAAAAAAACACATATAGGCAAGCTGAAAACCTTAGGAAAAGTCAGAGTCCTAGGGTTGATAAAAGAAATTAGAATGGACTAATGACTCAAAAACTAAGGGATGGTTTTGAGTTCAGTAAGAAAGCTTGTTTTGTATGTGGTAGTCTTAACCATTTAATCAAAGACTATAACTTTTATAAAAATAAAATGGTTGAAAAATCTGTGTTGAACAATAAGGGAAGGGTTACTGGTCAAAGGGAAGTTAGACCAGTATGGAACAATGCTCAGAGGGTGAACCATCAAAACAAATAAATCACCCACATCCTAAAAGGAATTTTGTTCTAACAGCAGTTGCAACAAAGTCTGGACTAGTGCCAGTTAATGCTGCTAAGCAAAGCTCTCCAAGAGCAGCAGCATCAATTAGTACTGCTAGGCATGTTAATACTGTTATCCCTAAACCAAAAGTGAATGTTGCATCACCCATAAAATATTCTTATTTTAAAGCACATTCACCAATAAGAAGGCCTTTTAACCAAAAATCAGCTGCTAAAACTAATAATTTTAATAAAAATGTTTATATTGCTAAGGTTACTAAAGTAACTACTGTTGGGTCAGAAGTAGTAGTTAATACTGCTGAGGGAAAAAGGAAAAATGTTGTTAAGTCCTCAGCATGCTGGATTTGGAGACCAACAGGAAAAGTAATTGACCATATCTCTAAAGATAGTGGATCATACATGCCTAAAAGATTTGACTATGTTGATCCTCAAGGCAGACTCAAGTCAGTGATGGCTTGGGTCCCCAAGAGAAACTAATTCTCTTATTTTGAGTGCACGATAATCCACAATATACTTTACAGGATCAAGGGATTTTTGATAGTGGATGATCTAGGCATATGACTAGGAACAAGTCCTACCTAACAAATTATCAAGACATTGATGGTGGATTTGTTGCATTTGCTGGAAGTCCTAAAGGAGGTAAAATCACTGGAAAAGGTAAAATTAGGACTGGGAAATTAGACTTTGAAGAAGTATACTTTGTAAAGGAACTTAAGTTTAATCTTTTCTTTGTCTCACAAATGTGTGACAAGAAAAACACTATCTCCTGACTTTAAGCTACTTGATGAAAGTCAAGTCTTGCTTAAAGTTCCTAGACATAACAACATGTATAGTTTTGATCTAAAGAATGTTGTTCCTTCAGGAGATTTGACTTGTTTATTTACAAAGGCTACAATTGATGAGTCTAATTTATGGCATATAAGGCTTAGTCATATAAACTTTAAAACTATGAACAAACTTGTGAGGGGAAACCTTGTTAGATGTTTGCCTTCAAAGCTTTTTGAAAATGACCATACTTGTGTTGCTTGACAGAAAGGAAAGCAACACAAAGCCTCTTGTAAAACCAAGCTTGTGAGCTCTATCAGCCAACCCTTACAAATATTACAAATGGACTTATTTGGGCCAACATTTGTAAAGAGTATCAATCACAAGATCTATTGCCTTGTTGTCACTGATGAATTTAGTAGGTTTAGTTGGGTTTTCTTTTTTGCCACTAAGGATGAGACTAGTGGGATCCTTAAAACTTTTATAACTGGCATAGAAAACCAAATAAATCATAAGGTTAAAATCATCAGATGTGACAATGGAACTGAGTTTAAAAATAATGACATGAATCAGTTTTGTGGGATGAAATGGATTAAGAGGGAATTTAGTGTTGCCAGAACTCCACAACAAAATAGAGTTGTTGAAAGAAAGAATAGGACACTAATAGAGGCAGCTAGGACTATGCTAGCAAATTCATTCTTACCTACTATATTTTGGGCTGAAGCAGTAAATATTGCTTGTTATGTTCAGAATAGGGTTTTAGCGACCAAGCCTCATTACAAGACACCTTATGAACTATTACATAGTAGACCACCTAGTATAAGCTTCATGAGACCTTTTGGGTGTCCTGTGACCATTCTTAATACCTTAGATCCCCTAGGCAAATTTGATGGGAAGGCTGATGAGGGGTTCTTGGTTGGATACTCTATAAATAGCAAGGCTTTTAGGGTATTTAACACTAGAACTAGGAAAGTAGAGGAGAACCTACACATAACCTTTCTTGAAAACAAACCCAATGTTGTAGGTAGGGAGTGAACCAGATTGGCTCTTTGATATTAATTTACTAACAAACTCTATGAATTATGAGCCAGTTACTGCAGGGAATCAAACTAATAGGAATGCAAGTATCAAGGATAATATTGATGTGTACAGAGCTCAAAGGATGCAGTTGCTAATGATGCTGGTAAAAAGACTAATGAAGAACCAACAAATGAGGGTGAAAGAAATGGTCAAGAGAAGGAAGGAGGAGCTTCAAATAAAGAAGGTGACCAGAATGTGTAATATTTTAGAGCTGAATTGGATAATTTGCTTATTCAACAGAAGGAAGGTTATGCTAACCGCACTAACAGAGTTTCTACTGTTAGTCCATCTGTTAGTGCTGTTGGGCAAAGTTTTGATACACTTCTGTCATATTCATTTACATCAACAACATCTCTACCTTTTAGAAGTATGAACACCGTCATATTTATTCCTTCATATCTCATATTCAAAGTTCAAAGATACATTTCCGCAACTCTGATAAATCAAAGAACTTCCTCAAAACATCAAAATTGTTGATCAAAACAAAAGTTCTACATGAGGAAGATTGTAAGCTATCAAGAAAGTATGAGTATGTTGGTCAGAAGCTTCAAAAGACAAATCAAGATGGATTCACGGTAAAGAATGATGATATGGTAAGATCTCAAAGGCAAAGACAAAAAGGAAAATGGAAAGATCAAGATCAAGATCTCTAGAGCATGATTGGAACAAGACCACTATTACACAACAAGACTCAAGACAAACGAGCTTTAAAGATAAAAGATCAAGGTCACTAGAGAGATCTCAATGATCATCCTTTAAGAGGAGATTGTTACGAATAAGAAAATGATGATCATTATGAATCAATAGAGATCTCTCATTGATCGTCTTATGGGGAGACTTGTTCGGAATGATAAAAGGACGATCTTATTGATATAAAAGTATTGTAATAAAATAGAGAAATAATAGTGTGTAATAGGTTTAGGTGATAGGGCTCGTGACTTAAATAAGTCATGAGACCCGTCATAATGAGCAAACAACTAAGAAACAAGCGCCTCTTGCTCTTCATTGTAAGTTGGGTATAAATAACCTCACACCACATAATTTGTGTGGTGCGTCTTCTAATGTGTCTTCTTCATCTCATTCTAATCATTTTCTCTAATCTCCTAATCATTCTTTCGATCTCTACTTCTTCTTTCTCTAATCTTTCTCGCTCTAGTATTAAACACTCACACCACTACACCTAACACCACCTTTATTTGCATATTATCCTAATTCAGAAATAACAAAGTGGTATCAGAGCTGCAAGGAGCGATTTAGTGTAGTTTAGAGTGCTTATTCGGACTGCTTATTCCGACAGCTTATTCCAGCAGCTTATTTTGAGCTAATTTGAGCTTATTTTGAGCTTATTCAGTTCTGGTATGTTGTGCTTATTCTGGTTGAGTTCAAGTTGCTTATTCTGTCAAGTTTTAGCTTATTCTAATTTTTCATGAGCTTATTGAGTCATAACAGCTTATTTGAGCCTATTTTGTGCTTATTTCGCTAATTTTGGTTGTGTTTTATGCAATCGAAATTGATTGCTTACGGTTTTATCGTAAGAGTCGTGGCCAAATTAGTTCAAAATCTGCTTATTTGAGCTTATTGCCAAAATCAGTAGTCAAAATTCAGTAAAAGTTGTTACAAAAATCAAATTCAGTAATAAGTTTGTTACAAATTTGTTGACTGGTCAAACTCAGTTCTTTAACTGATTTTATAATGTTTTGATTTTATTCTGGTCAAACTCGGACAAGTCTTCATTTTGATCTCAGATTTATTTTTGTGTGTATATCAACAAGATTAAAAGACCTTTAACAGATCTAAATCACACAAAAATCTTTATCATCACAGATCCAGATCTAAACTCGGACTCAAACTCGGAACAACTCAATTTCGGAAATGAAATAACAGATCTTAGATTTTTCCAAGTTTGAAAATAATCAAAAACGAAACTCAGTAGATTGTTCATACAAACAAACTCAGTAGATCATAAATATGATCCAAACTCAGTAGACTCATTTCGATAAGTAACATAAAGATCTCAGATTTGTATCTTTTTGTGCTTATTTCAAAGATATTAAAAGATCTTCAACACAAAAGTGGTAACATCATCACAGATCTAAACTCGGAAACTGATCTCATTTCACTCAAACGAGTTAATCATCACAGATCTTGAACATCGAACAAGAACGTAACACATGCGCAACTGGATGTAAACTTAAATCAACCTCACAGATCCAACAAATCCAAGACAAATCCAAAACCCTTCTCTATCACAGATTCACGACAAGAAAATACAAACAGAAAATAACAAAACGTAAAGGAAACATCAAACAAAAGATCTCAGATTTTTCTTGGGTCGTGTTTCATTATAGACCATATAAGATCTTTCACACGATAAGAAATTTCATCTATGATTTTATTTTCAAAAAACTTAAATCTTGGTTTTGATTCATTAACTGAAACTCAAGCACAAAGAAACGATCTAAGTTTTGGTTTTTCTTTATTGTGAGTCTTTTAAAGAACAAGAAAAAAAATTCGTCAGAGATTTGTACATCATAGATCAATTTTGGAAATTTCACTAATTGATTTTCAAAAAAGGAAAAAAAACACAAAACAAGTGAGTTCATGTTTCCTTTAGTTTTCGGTATACATAGAAAAAGAAAACAAGATAATAAGAACATTTTACCTACGTAATCAACACTCTTCTTAAGATTTTGTGGTCCCGTAAAAAAAAGGTGACGGGTTTCATTGTATCACTGAGCTTATGTTTTGTGTTTGATCAAGAGTTTGTAACATGCGTGAGAATGAGTTTTGTGTGGTGATTATCAAATTAGAGTGTATGAATGTGTTGAGAAAGGATTTAAGTGTGAGTGAGATAAAGAAAAAAGAGAGGTGTGATTTTTCTTGAGAATTTGGTTTGTGAATTGAAGAATAGAAAGTTATCTGTGTTTATTTTTTGGTGAGTGTTGTATCTGTGGAAGAGAGGCGTAAGTATGATATTTAGGGTTAGGGTTTGAGTTTTATATATAATGCGTGTGTGAGCTATTAGTTGTGTTGGGCCTGTACCAAGTTGTTTATAACAAAATATTTGGTGAACAGATTTGATTTGGGCCGGATGATATTTTTTAGGGGATGCGTTCATTTGTTTTCAGTGAAATTGTGGGATAATTTTTGTAAATAGGGTATACAAAGTTTAAAAAAGGGACCATTTGTGTATTAGATTTGGTGTAAGGATAAATTTTTTAATGGTTACCATTGTTAGAAAAGGTTTATTACGGAAGATTTTTCCGAGAAGTAATTGGAAACTTAGGATTGAAAATTTTTGGTTCGTGATTGATATTTGGGTTTGTGTTGTAGTTTACTTGGGTTCGTTGTGCTAAAATAAAGGAAAAGGAATCAAATGAGAAACAAAATCATTTGCTCAAAAAAGTTCAACAACCAAAACATGACTTTGATTAGTCAGCTTGAGTTGTTAAGGGAAATGGTTCGGGTTTTTTGGAAACCATCAAAGGGCGATAACAATTATCTCAACGAAAGTCATTGAAGGCGGATCAACGAGCTAACATTTTAGTCAAAAGGCCAGTCTCAATTTATTCGTGATCAAGATATCATTCGAGATCTCAAACAAAAAGTTGAATATAATTTGACTGCGCTGTTATTGATATAAAGACAAAAATAGGGATATCAAAAGACACCAAACGATTTCAATCAAACACAGCGTGCAAAGAGGAAAATTATCCTTAACTGAAATCATTCAGTTACATGCTAATAGAACAAAGATCTTGAAAACGTTGTTCTGTAAATGGGCAAAATCAAACTTAAAACACTTCGGTTGCTTACAAATGAACAAAAAGCATTTCGTGGAAAAACTTATTGAAGTCGGGTTTGGGGATTAATGCGGTACAAAGTTCTTTCACATGCTAATGCAAAATTTCTAAGTTGTATCGTGCTTATGTAACTTTGTAACTAAGATATGATCAACTAGCATGTGTTTGATTCTGAGGATACTATGAAAGTTGCTGAAAGAGGTCAATAAATATGATACGAGTTCAAAAATTTGAAATAAGTTCAAGAGTTAAAGTTACAACCAATATCGATTACAAAAAATGTGAAACAAACTTTATGACGATTTTGTTCCCTCATACATGGAACTTTCTGCTGCAACAAACATATTTTCCTATATATCTTCTGAATAAGTTTCTTTGAGACAAAACCAAGCATTGGCATCATTGCCTAGTGCAAAACCAATGCTTGTGGATTTGAACTGAATGGAAAATGTTTCAAAAATTGTTTTGAAAGTTACTAGAAAACAATTGTAAACGAGAAAGCATTTTCTATACTGTCCTAAGATGAAACTTTCGATATTAATCGATTGTTTGTGTAGAAGCAAAATTACTTCTTCGAGAATTGGCATGTATATTTTAATGTACTTTCAGATTTCGATTTATAAAGAGATATTAAAAAGAAATGAAGATATTTTTGTTTTTAGGGAAATGATCTTGATGAAACCTTTAAACAAATGCGCTTTTAAAAGATCGTATCTTGGATGCAATAATTAGCTGGAAGATTATCAAGAATTTGTAATAACCTCTTGTAATGGAACAAAGAATAAGGATTTACGTGATGAAAACTGAAAGAATTTCGAAAGGTCTAACGATGTTTCAATAAGAATCAAAAGGCTATTTAGTTTGTAAAGATTACATTTGATGTCAACAGGACATTCGTCAAAAAAGATTGTTGAATTGGAAAAAGATTTGTCAAAAATTTGAGGCAAAGAGTATTGCTTTTGAAATCGCACTTCAGCACAAGTCTCAAGAAAATAATTCTTTGAAAACATTGCAAAAAGAAAATGAGAATTTTATGGCATCATTACAAATCACGAATGCTCATTTGAAACAGACATATAAAGATTTGTTCGATTTCATTCAGAGGTCAAGAGTTGAGACTAATCATTGTGATGAAGTCAAAGTTGAGGTCAATTTTGATGAAATTGAAACTAAAAACATTGAATTGGAACATCGAGTGATGTCATTAATTAAGGAGAATGAACACTTGAAGTTGACTTACCAAAGTTTGTTTGATTCAATCAAGAAGTCGGGAGGTCAAACAAAAACTTCAAATGTTACACAAAATGAGGCAGAAAATCTAAAGTCTCAATTGTTTGAATTTGCTGAAACTAAGTTCAATAACATTTTCAAAAAGATTGAATTTTTCAAAAAGAAGCAATGGTAATTTCTGAATTAACAGGAATCTGAAAGAAACAGAATCTTTTTGAAAACAAAACATGTGTTCTTCAAATAAGATATGATGAGTAGGAGAAGTTTTTAGCAAAACATATAAGAAAATTCTGATTGTTGATAAAAAATCATTAATCTTGAGGAATGTTTTCGTTGATGAAGGAAAAAGGGCAAAGCATTGGGAAAAATTGAATGCTTTTGATAATGAAATTGTGATTTTGAATCAAAGGTTATTCATCTCGAAAAAATCATTGCTCAAAAGTCAAAAGATTTTGATGTGTCTATAGTGAATTGTCAAAACAGAAAAGCAAATTTGAGGCGTATTTTGAAAAACTTAAAAAAATGAAAGTTGTTCTTGAACGACAATTGGCTCGTAAGGTTGATGATTCTAAAGCCGAAAAAGATCGATTTTTGAAAGAAATTAATCATTTAATGTCTCAACTTGAAAATCTGAAAGGGAAGCGTGTGGAAACAAAGCTTGATAATTCTTCAATTTTGGGAAAACCACCGTTACTTAACAATGAAAGAGATTAGATTTTGAAACAAATTGCATCTTTGGAATCACAATTGGCATCACAAGATATTCGTTCTTGTCAAAAAGAATATCATGAGTTGAGAACTTCGTATAATGATTTAAAAGTGAAGTTTGATTCTCTTAATCGGAAAAAATGGAACATCAATGTTTCAAAATCTTCAAAACCTATTTCTGATAAACATTTGATAAACTCTTAAATTTCAAAATCATGGTTCATTCCCAAAATTTTTGTGCAAAAGGATTTCTCAAAACCAGTCACTGCACAGTCTATGCCTAAAAATAAAAAATAACAGTTTTTGAAAAGAATTGCATCTTTGGAATCAAAATTGGCATCACAAGATATTCATTCTTGTCAAAAAGAAAATATCTGAGCGTAGAGAAAATACTTCGTATAATCTTTAAAAGTGAGTTTGATCTCTAATCGGAAAAAATAGAACATCAATGGTTTTCAAAATATATCAAAAACCTATAGAAGTGTTTCGGAAAAGGTTTACACGGGTGAATTCTCAAAACCGTTTTCAAGACGGGTTTCTCAGTTTACAACCTATTCTTTACAAAAAGATAGGAAGTTTCTAAGAAATCTTCAAAGGTTTTGAAACAATATTTTTTCTCAAAAGGGTTTTAAGACAGAGCTTCAAATGCAATGAATCAATCTTTGAAACATCACACTCTTGTTTTACACCGGTAAACAGTGTGGGGCCAATTATGGAATCTCATCTTTTGAGCATCTTCACATTCTCAAAAGAGTTTTAAGGACAGTACTTTAAGGAAAGATCAAGTTTTTGTAACTCCACTCTCGTTTTACACCGGTAAAACAAGTGTGGAGACCAAAGCAAAGTCATTCAAAATCTTTCAAATATTCCAAGTCACAAAATGCTTTTCGATCAAAACAAGTCTGACTCTGCTATCGACCATCAACAGAAAGGAAGATTTTCAAATCGACGCAAAACAAATATTTATCAGAAATGTTTCATCAAATGACAATAACAAATGGAAATCTTCTTCATCAACAAGATTTAAAACTTCACATGAAACACCGAGTTTCAAAAATCAATGGAAAAATAAAAGGAATTTTAAATCTCCGTTGATTCCACGAGAGTTGTTTTCAAATGAAACACCGGTTTCAAGCTCTCGTTAGAACTCAACATCTTTACATCGACTTGACACAACTTTCAATTGGTTTTTAAAATTTGGTAAACCCGTTAGCACCGTGCTTAAATGGGTTCCAAATGTTGTTGTCTAAATTCGATGTACATGGTTTGTAATCAAATGTCAGATTACAACCCGGTCTTCAAATAAAAGGGAAGTGTATGTTTTAGTGCGCTTTACTGGTATGTGTTTAATCGTCACATACCTTTGACCACTAAAAACGGACTTAAATGACCAAAAACGTACCAAAAATACATTGTATTTGTATGTTTTGCATTTGTATTGTGTAGGAAACGGATATCTAAGAAAAGGACAAAAATCAAAGCTAAACGACTATTAATCCGAGCACATGAGAACGGAAAGACCCATGAGAAGACAAAAAAAGTCAAAGTCAAATCAACCCCGAGACTAGTGGGATTGGAAAAAGCATCGAAACCAAAACCCGGAAAACCTAAAATTGCAAAAGTGGTCCCACCAAATTACCCACTAGTGGGCCCGGATTCAGCCACTTATATGTTTACTAATTTCATAAGCCTTAAGCCATTTATAAGCCCATAGTCCCTCTTTTATGCATACACGGCTATCAAACTAGCCTAACATCCCTTATAACTCCGTAACCCACCCCTTTTTTTTCATTACACCGTTATAGTCCTTAAATGGATAATAGTGTAAACCATATACAAACTTAAGGACCAAATTGACAAAAAACCAAAGTCGAGGATGCAATGAAAACTACTACCGCACTTGAGGGACTAAAATTGCCAATCCACCAAACATTCACCCTGCAAATCAAACCACTGTATATCTTCTCCACTACCCGCCAAAATGCCAGACCAACATTGTTCCCCTTTCTTCTCCCCTATGTCGACCAACCCCTATACACACCTTATCCCTCCTCACAGGGGCTTATTACCACTTTGGCAATCCCCTAACCCCCTATTCGTCCAAGGAACAAGACAAGGAATGAAGGGCTCTGATCATAAGTGACTTGGGCACTACTCAATTTCAATGGTAGATGAGACTTTAAAGGCTCTCACACAACAAACACACATGCGAGAGCTCTCACAAAGAAAGCACACTCCTAGAACCTTCTTAGCTTAGTATAAATAGAGCTCATGTGTAAGCCCTTGAGGCAGTTAGTTTTTAGTATAAGTTTTTCACCTAGTTAATTTTTTTTGTAATCTTTTTAATATGTAATGCTTCTTTTTTTGAATTATGAAATTTTAGTTTAGCTTAAAATTTGTGGTTCTTAAATTTGTGTTTTAAAGTATTCAAAAGCCTTTCATAAGCTGTTTTAAGCTCTTATAAAAACATATAAGCAACCTGTTTTCATTTATATATAAAGTACTTAAAGAAAATTTACCAAAAAGAAATCACGCAAAAAAACACCACAGCTTATTTGGATGATAAGCCAGATTTGGATGGGCTTATGGACAATACTAGCTTGTCTTGTTGACCAAGGCTAGAGACTTGTAGGTTAGACGTTACTTATAGCTTGTTTGCCCTATTTGAGCAAGGGCCTTTGTAAGTCTTTTATTTTCAAATTTTTTGCATTTTACTGTAGCATTGCTTATTTCTGCTTATATTTGCTTATTTATGTTTGCTTATGATGTTTAATGCTTATTATGCTTGTTTTATAGTTTAGAGATCATTTGTTTAAGTTTTCTTATAATCTGTCTTAAATAGCTTATTAAATTGCATAATTTGTTTTAGCTTATTTAAGTGCTTATTTGTTATTAAAATATGCTTAATATTGTTTATTATGCTTGTTAGATATCTGGTCCTAGGGGTTTGTTTATAAAAATCTAAGTTTTCAAGTAGAAAAGGCATTTTAAGTGTGTAAAGGGGTGTTTGGTTTAACTATTTTAATGGGTCAAAATGGGTCAAAACCTATCTTTTGCACTTGAGTCAATTTAGTTTAGCCTAAATTAGTCCAAAAATTCAGTTTGTTTAAGTTTTTAAGTATTAAATCTCATTGTTAATGTTTTAAGAGTTTGTGGTTTGAAACTGTGAGGTTTAAGCTCATCTTATTTGCTTATTCGATTGTGATCTTGCTTATTGTTATTTTGTGATGTTTTTGTGTTTGTGCAAGTGTTAAAATAGGTTAGATACCAAAGACAATAGCCTGCATTTGTTGGTTTGCATTTTTGCCATTTGTCAAAAATTTGTTAAGTGTTCAAAAATTTTGAGAAATTGCTTTTTCAATTGCTTATTGTGGCTTATCCTGAATTTCAAACTCTCTTTTGATTCTTTATATAAGCTCTTTGAGGTCAAATCACAATCTGTTTGTAGGTTATAAGTTCATAAGGTTCTGTTTGTTTGCTTATTTTTAAGCTCAAAAGTGGTGATTTGTTAAGATTGCAAAAGTTTAAGGAAATTTGTCAAAGTTGTTAGGAATTGTATGTGAGATAGCTTTTTCATGAAGCTTTTTAAGTGCTTATTTTAATTTCAAACTGCTTTTTCATTATTGCTTAATGTAGCTTTTTGGCCATTCTTTTTAGTGGTGTAAGCCACTAAGCCCTAAGGATCTGTTTCCTAGCTTAAAAATAAGCTAGAAAATAGTTTTTTGGCTGTTTGGTTAACAGTTTGGCCAAAAAGATAATTTGCTTATTTAGGCTTATTAGCTGTATTGTATTGCATATCTAGGTTAGTTATAGCTTATTAAGTCACGTTTAAGTACCCTTAGTTATTTTCCTTAGTTTAGAGCTTATTTAAGCTTATTTGCTTTGTAGCTTAAAAATCCTTAAGTTTTATAGCCTTTGAAGTAATTTGCCATTCTAGCTTATTTTTGTTGCTTACTTTAGTTCAAATGTGCTTATTAGGTGTAGTTAAGTTCATGTCTTAGCTTATTTAGTGCTTAAAAGCCGAAACAATTAGCAAAATAGATTTAGTGTTAAGAAAGGCTTATTCTGTCCCTTTTCCAGCTTAATTTCGTGCTTATTTATGGTTTATAAAAAAAGTTGTTTTGTAAAAGTTATTTATTTTTAAGTTGTCTAAAAAGTTGTAAAAAAAGAAATGAACAAAAAACATTTGGGATTAGGGGAAGCCCTAGGTGAGCAAGGCTCGAACCCGGGACCTCTACCCTTATCACCAAACGTTTTACATACAACACTCACTACCACTAGCGCCCTTGGGTCTTTTCCGTTTATCTTTGCATTATCTATATACTTATACACGTTTTGACTACTTTTTTTTATAAGCTCTTCGAAGCTTATTTTGAGCTTTTTAGGGCTTATTTGTTAAGCTGGCTTAACCGGCTTATTTTTCCTAGAATCTTTACAACTTTTAGGACATTCCTGCAATTTTTCATATTTTTCCAACTTTATTTGTTAATTTTATTCATTTTTCGAAGGTAAAATTTTAGAAAATAATTTAAAATTAGTTTAATTAATCAGAAAAATACAAAAAAATAGTTTTTAGATTTACAAAGTTTAAAATCATTTTTATCATTTTTAGCTTTATAATTTAAATTTAGAAATTAGTTTTTAATTATAAAAAGTAGTGATAAAAAATTAAAAATCTTAATCACAACAAATAATCCAAAAAACATACTCCACCATCAATTAAAAAAATTAAAAAAATAATACAATAACACACATTTAAAATAATAAATATTATTTAAAACAAAAAAAAAAAACAAAAAACACCATACAACACCCAACACCAACAAAAAACTAAACAAAAACCTAAATACTATTAATATAATATAACAAACAACACACAACAAAACACCACCACTAATAATAATAAAAAAAAAAAAAATCTCTCTCACAAACTAAACAAAAACACAACCAAATCCCCCCTCCAAAACACCCCATCAACACAAGAACCATCAAACAACACAAAACACACCACCCACACAACACCCCACCCCAACACTCCCCATCCCCCAAAACCACACCCCAAACCCCCATCCAAACACCTAACATCCATCCCCCCCATATCATCCCTCCACAAACACCACCCAAATACACCCAAACAACTAACTCCAAACAAACCAACCCCTCCCACCACCAACCACCTCTCAACACAACCACCAACCCCAATCAACAAAATATACTCACCACTATGCAAACCTAACACCACCTACTCCCTCTCATTCTCACACTCAAAAATAATATTTTTTACAATTTTTTCTTAAATCTACAACTAATCTATAAATGTCAATTACCTAAAATCGCAACAATCTCCCCATAATACAACCATAAACAAAAACCTATCGCACAAAAAAATAAAAAATTAAGTAAAGCACCCCAACACAAATAACCTCAACATTCAAACCTCCTCCCTACGCCAGTCCTCAACAACCCCCCCACTAATAATGTGGCTATCTCTCTCGCACACGTCTAGCTATATACTCCGCTCATCCTGTAACTCGCGCCGACTTATGGAGAAGATCTCAGTAGCTCACACTAAATGCTGAGTCACCGATGCAGTAATCTAGAGGATATATATGTCAGATACAGACTAATACTATCAGACATATAGCGCGACACACTATGATGTGGTAGTGATGCGATTAGTCGCTGTATAAAACGTTTGGTGAATAGGGTGAGTCCCGGGTTCGAGCCTTGCTCACCTAGGGCTTCCCCTAATCCCAAATGTTTTTTTTCCATTTTTTTTACAACTTTTTAGAAAACTTAAAAATAGGAACTTTTACAAAACAACTATTTTTATAAACCACAAATAAGCACGAAATTAAGCTGGAATGGCGACAGATACGCACTTCTCATCTAAAACTAGCCTTTTGCCTGCTGAATTGTTTCGCTTTTAAGACTAAATAAGCTAAGACCTGAACTTAAACTAACACCTAATCAAGCAAATTTGTAAACTTAAAGTAAGCAAACAAAAATTAAGCTAGACATGGCAATTATTCAAAGGCTATCTAAAACTTTAGGATTTCTTTCTAGCTACAAAGCACAAATAAGCGCTTACCTCATCAAGCCGCATCTCTAACAACTAAAGCGATACCCTCTACCATCTAAGCTACAACGCCGCGGATCTCCCAGTAAGCATTCCCCCTGTCCCATCTCTCTAGACCAGACCCCACATATATCCTCACCTAAAACCTCAATGCACACTGTAGTCGCACAATATAATAGAATATCAATATACTAGTTAACACGCTACCGACCCATTATACTTATATATACGAACTCTATCTCCCGCTAGATGCCGCTTCGCCACTTAGCTCTCCCTCTCGCGCAGCTAAGATATATATCTCTCATATCACCCCATCAAACCCACTCCATGCTCTCTACCTCTCACCACTACTCTACCACTCTCCCGCGTCTGTGTCCTTGCAATCTCATTGAGCTCGCCATAGACTACGGCTACAACACTCGTTTGCACACTTAATGCGCTTAGTTCGGCTGACAGACTACTCTCCCCACCTGACTCACTCACACCCAACTCTACCGAGCAACTTGCGGACCCCAACCTCTCGCCTGCATACAATAAGCCTCTAATGTACTATTAATATAACGCAGTCGCGCGCCCTCACTCTTCTCATCCCATCCTATAGCCAACTCTACACAAAAGCTTCCACACATGAGCGCTAAATGCTTTCTACTACTACAAGATTCCCCACAACCCACCCTTGACAATTTTCCTTATTAAACCCTCTTTGCATTCTCATAACAAATACACCAACTTTTGAGCTTACCTAAAATAAGCCAAACATACAGTACCCCCATCTGCCCTTAGAACTTCTATAACCTACAAACAGATTGAGATTTGACCTCAAAGAGCTTATATCCTCCAACAATCAAAAGAGAGTTTGAAATTCAGGATAAGCCACAATAAGCAATTGAAAAAGCAATTTCTCAAAAATTTTGAACACTTAGCAAATTTTTGACAAATGGCCATCACATACCACTCCCCCCCATCTCCCCCACATGCAAACCATACATGCAGGCTATTGTCTTTGGTATCTAACCTATTTTAACACTTTGCACAAACACAAAAACATCACAAAACAACAATAAGCAAGATCACAATCAAATAAGCAAATAAGATGAGCTTAAACCTCACAGTTTCAAACCACAAACTCTTAAAACATTAACAATGAGATTTAATACTTAAAAACTTAAACAAACTGAATTTTTGGACTAATTTAAGCTCAACTAAATTGACTCAAGTGCACAAGATAGGTTTTGACCCATTTTGACCCATTAAAACAGTTAAACCAACACCCTTTACACACTTAAAATGATTTTCTACTTGAAAAACTTAGATATTATCTAAACAAACCCTAATTACATTCACATAACACTAAAAAAAAACAATAATAATCTATTTTTAATAACAAATCGCACTTAAATAATCTAAAACACATTATTCCCCAATAAAATAATCACAAAAATACATATATACTCAAAAACACAAAATACAAATATAACACTCAACAATATCAAAGTAACACTAAGCACATAAACCATCATAATCAAACATAAATACATCACAAAAATCCAAAAAATCACATCATACATACCACATCACAAAACCCCACCTATCTACAACTTCCCATTCACACAAAATTTCACACCTCATACTTAATCACAACACCACTCACAATCTATACACATACACTTCAATAAAATTCAACCTTCCAACCAAACTTCTAAAAACAACCCCAAATATTATTATAATCAATATTTTTATCATACAAATTAAAATTATACAAAAAATAAATAACAACCATAAAACCTTAATATAATAAAAAAAAAATCTCAAAAACATCAACATAAATTCAATTTACAAAAACCAAACCCACAAACTCACCCCAAAAAAACTCAACCCACACACCAAACAACATTAACAACATGAACTCCAAACCCAAAAAACACATAAACAACTAAACAATAAACCAATTATTAAAAACAAACTACAAAAAAAAACTTCCTAATTTTCAAACACATTCCGGTACATCCCCTCTCCACAACACACAACTACTCACTCTATCAACAGACGTACAGTATCGCATCAATCAAATATCACGCCCGCCACAGTACTCCATAGTACTTGTAAAGATGACGCTACCTGTCCTCCCCCCTAATAAATAGAAATACTAGACAATCATAATATCTACAGATCTTACCATAGATCCACCACACACGCCACACAAGTTGCCAATAGTAATAATCACGACTCCCCTCTCAGACTCCTATCATACACATCATACACTACGCCCATTGTTCTCAGAATCCCTCTCCGAACAATCAATTGTCATCCTACCTCACTGTGACCGTGTAATCCAATATCTCGTCAATTATGACTATCTCTCCCTTATTGCCTGTCATCTACGCAAAATACCTATCGAATGTACTCTTAGCCGCCGCAGTACTCCAGTCATTCTCCTCAGACTACCTAAGCTCACGTCTTCTTCACAAACAACGCTATTGCAACTCCCCCGTCACCGAGTGTGAGTCAATCTCAAAAACTGTTGATGTACTCCCATAATCATAGTTTTGAATATATCCATTACATCTACTGTCATGTAATGGATAGAAACGCCAACCTTGACCTCGTTAGAGACATATGGTTAAATTAAATACTGCCACGTTACACTCAAACAAGTCACCTCCACCCTTGAGCACAATACCGTGAATTATACCTAGCCTCACTATCAAACTATCAATCCTCAAGACATCTATCCAGAGTTGTTAACACTAACACGTTCTAACGTAACATAACCACATACCCTCATCACCCGCAATGTCAACCGAACATGTTATACCCACAATCGCTCAACCCCCACAAACATATACTATAGAGATGACAAAATATATAAGATCAAATACAGTGAGAGACTTGTGTCTCCTGTAACTCACCCACTACTCTGTCACTGTGTGTATCTCCCATCATATGTTCTAGTCATCTATTAAGTTCTGAACAGCGTCTCCTAGTCTATGTGCCCTTCTTCTGTGTCAAGCTCGAGAGAGCCTCCGTGTGCTACTCTTACACTTGCACCTAAGAATATCTCAATAATATCATTAGTATAATGATAAAATAGAGAGTAACTCGCGCATACCACATGTAATATAGATACATATCCCCCAACCTCTCTATATTTAGACTACTATGAGTTTCCTGTAAAAGATGGTGTCTCATACCATAGAGATACGTCCCTATATTTTGTTGGTCTGTGTGTCTAGTAGTCTCTGTATTTGTTGTGTGTGTTGACAAGTCACGCGTCTATATGAAGCTGTAATAGCTATCCATTTGTATAAGAGCGCGTATAGTCGCGTCTGTTTAAAAGTGCGGTAGGTGTACGCTAGGACGGAGACAAACTAGAGATCACAGGGTTGGTTATAGGCTTGTTTGTTTAGCCGCGGTGTGTGGCTGTACGGTATGTCATGGCATATAAAAAGCTTGGGTAATTTACGTGGATCTTGGGCGGCTTTATTAAATGGCTCTGTTTATAGGTCTTATGGAAGTGTTTGTAAACATAGTATGTGGCGCTGCTCCGCTGATACAGGCGGGACCCACTACGGTGGGTCCCCACTGGACGTTGGGGGGGCCCCACAACTCGTTGGGCAATTTAGGTTTTTCGGGTTTGGTTTTTTCAGTTGCTTTTTCCCCCATATCCCATTCTCGTAGTTGTTTTTGGACTTTGATTTTTTTTTTTGTAAATCTTCTCATGGTCTTTCTCTTTTCCGTTTCTAGTGGCTCTGTTTTGTGCGTTTTAGCTTTGATGTTTTGTACCTTTTCTTTAGATTATCAGTTTTTCCATACACAATAAAATGCAAAACATACAAATACAATGTATTTGATGAGCAAACTTTTGAAAGATTTTTGAAAATCGTTTGGAAACAGTTGAATAATTTTTGCTCAAAACAAGAAGATTTCTCTTCTTTTGAAGGTAAAGCGCACTGAAACGTACACTTCCCTTTTATTTGAAGACCGGGTTGCAATCTGTCAATTAAATACAAACCATTGACATCGAATTTAGACAACAACCTTTGGAACCCATTTAAGCATGGTGCTAACGGGTTTGCCAAGTTTTGAAAACCATTTTAAAGTTGTGTCAATTCGATGTAAAGATGTTGAGTTCCAACGAGGGCTTGAAACCGGTGTTTCATTTGAAAACAACTCTCGTGGAATCAACGGAGATTTAAAATTCCTTTTGATTTTCCATTGATTTTTGAAACTCGGTGTTTCATGTGGAGTTTTAAATCTTGTTGACGAAGAAGATTTCCATTTGTTATTGTCATTTGATGAAACATTCTAAAAAATTTTTTTTGCATCGTTTGAAAATCTTCCTTTCATGTTGATGGTCGAAGCAAAGTCATTCTTCTTTTGCATTGAAAGCATTTCTGATTTGGAATATTTGAAAGATTTCGAATGACTTTGCTTTGGTCTCCACACTTGTTTTACCGGTGTAAAACGAGAGTGTGGAGTTACAAAAACTTGATTCTTTCCTTTTAAAGTACTTGTCTTAAAACTCTTTTGAGAAGTAGATGCTTCAAAAGTTTGAGATTCCTTAATTGGCCTCCACACTTGTTTTACCGGTGTAAAACAAGAGTGTGATGTTTCAAAAGATTGATTCTTTGCATTTGAAGCTCTTGTCTTAAAACCCTTTTGAGGAAAAAATGTTTCAAAACTTTGAGATTTCTTAGAAAACTTCCTATCTTTTTGTAAAGAATAGGTTGTAAACTGAGAAACCCTTCTTAAAAACGGTTTTGAGGATTCACCCGTGTGAACCTTTTCCGAAACACTTTCTTTAGGTTTTGAAGATTTTGAAACATTGATGTTCCATTTTTTCCGATTAAGAGAATCAAACTTCACTTTTAAAGCATTATACGAAGTTCTCAACTCATGATATTCTTTTTGACAAGAACGAATATCTTGTGATGCCAATTTTGATTCCAAAGATGCAATTTGTTTCAAAAGCTGATCTCTTTCATTGTTAAGTAACGGTGGTTTTCCCAAAATTGAAGAATTATCAAGCTTTGTTTCCACACGCTTCCCTTTCAGATTTTCAAGTTGAGTCCTTAAATGATTAATTTCTTTCAAAAATCGATCTTTTTCGGCTTTAGAATCATCAACCTTACGAGCCAATTGTCGTTCAAGAACAACTTTCGTTTTTTCAAGTTTTTCAAAATACGCCTCAAATTTGGCTGTTCTGTTTGACAATTCAAGATTGACATCATCAAAATCTTTTGACTTTTGAGCAATGATTTTTTCGAGATGAATAACCTTTGATTCAAAATCACAATTTTCATTATCAAAAGCATTCAATTTTCCCAATGTTGCCCTTTTTTCTTCATCAGCGAAAACATTCTCAAGATTATCGATTTTTATCAACAAATCAGAATTTTCTTTTATTTGTTTTGCTAAAGACTTTTCCAGCTCATCAATCTTTATTTGAAAAACACTTGTTTCGTTTTCAAAAAGATTCTGTTTCTCCCCCGATTCCTTGTTAAGTTCAGAAATATCCAATTGCTTCTTTTTGAAAAATTCAATCTTTCCGAAAATGTTATTGAACTTAGTTTCAGCAAATTCAAACAATTGAGACTTCAGATTTTCTGCCTCGTTTTGTGTTACATTTGAAGTTTTTGTTTGAACCCGCGACTTTTTGATTGAATCAAACAAGCTTTGGTAAGTCAACTTCAAGTGTTCATTCTCCTTAATTAATGACGCCACTCGATATTCCAACTCAATGTTTTTAGTTTCAATTTCATCAAAATTGACCTTAACTTTGACTTCATCACAATGATTAGTCTCAACTCTTGACCTTTGAACTGAATCAAACAAATCTTTATAAGTCTGTTTCAAATGAGCATTCTCGATTTGTAATGATGCCATAAAATTCTCATTTTCTTTTTGCAATGTTTTCAAAGAATTATTTTCTCGAGACTTGTGCTGAAGTGCGATTTCAAAAGCAATACTCTTTGCCTCAAATTTTGACAAATCTTTTTCCAATTCAACAATTCTTTTTGACAATTCCTGTGTGACTTCAAATGCATCATTACAAACCGTATCAGCTGTTTTACTCTCATTTGAAACATCTTTTGACTCTTTTGAAATTCTTTCAGTTTCATCATGTAAATCCTTATTCCTTATTTCCACACAAGAGGTTATGACAAGATTCTTGATATCTTCAGCTAAGGATGCTTCCAAAAGTCGATCTTTTAAAAGCTCATTTTGTTTGAGAGTTTCATCAAGATCATTTTCCACTGAAACAAAAACATCTTTCATTTCTTTTACATCTCTTTTAAATCGATTCTGAAAGACTTCAAAATAGACATGCCATTCTCGAAGAATTAATTTCGCTTCTACACAAATATCGATTAATCGAAGTTCTTCTTTAGACGTATAGAAAATGCTTTCTCGTTTACAATTCTTGTCTAGTAACTAAAACAATTTTTTGAAAACATGTTCCATTTCATTCAAATCCACAAGCATTGGATTTGCACTAGGCATTGATACCATGCTTGGTTTTGTCTCAGAAGAAACTTTTTCAGAAGATATAAAAGATGTTGGAAAATATGTTTGTTCAGTAGAAAGTTCTTTTTGAGGAACAAAATTTTCTGCTTTTAGTCTTTAGTTTTCGTATGACCCTTTTGGTTGTAGATCTGTGATGATGAAACTCTATTGTGTTTGAGATGTTGAAAGATCTTTGAAACTCATGATCAAAACACAAGGAAAAAATCTGAGATCTTGTTTACCAATCGAAAATGGTTCATTCCGAAAATGAGTATAAGAAACAAAAATGATTATCGGAAATGATCTGTCGAAAATGGTTCTTGTCGAAATTAGTCTTTGACAAAAATGTAAATCTAAATTCCTTTTCTCTTTTTCTTTGATTTCAATTTTTGTAACAGACTCAGATCTCTTTTATTCTTTTTCTTGATTTCAAACTCGGTAAAAAACGTAGATCTATTTTGAGTTTGGAGCAGATTCAAGTTTGAATCAGTGATGAACAATCTCTTGTGGTTTGTTTGTATGAACAAGTCTTTGAATATGACAAGAGATAATACTGAGATTCTTGATTTTGTTTATTGTCTTTTCTTTTGATTCGAAAAATTTATGTTCCGAGTTTGATCTTGTTCCGAGTTTAGATCTGTGATGAAATCGATTGTGTGATTAAATCTTTTAAAGGTCTATTAATCTGATAAACACACAACAAGATTACTGAGATCTTCTTTATCTTTGATTTTCTTTCTTTGATTTCAATTGTTTGATACAAACTCAGATATGAAATGCATCTAGATCCCAAAACGCGTTTTTCAACAAACCGAGTTTGACCGATGACTACCGAATTTGACTGTTGACCAAAAATTATGAAACAAATTTTATTCCGATTTTGATATTTGAAACAGATTTTACTGAGTTTGATCAGTCAAACTTACTGAATTTGAAAATTGTAACTATTTTTACTGAATTTGAATTACTAATTTTGACAATAAGCACAAATAAGCAGATTTTGAACTAATTTGGCCAAGACTCTTACGATAAAACCGTAAGCAATCAATTTCGATTGCATAAAACACAACCGAAATTAGCTAAATAAGCACAAAATAGGCTCAAATAAGTTGTTATGACTCAATATCAGAATAAACTGAAACTTGACAGAATAAGCAACTTGAACTTAACCAGAATAAGCACAGTAGATCAGGACTGAATAAGCTCAAAATAAGCAGAAAATAAGCTCAAAATAAGCTGCTGGAATAAGCTGTCGGAATAAGCTGACCAAATAAGCTCTCTTAAACAACACTAAATCGCTCCTGCAGCTCTGATACCACTTGTGAGAAATCTCGATTCACGATCTCGGGAGGCCGGGGATGATAGAAATAAATGAAAGCCATTTTAGAGAGAGAAAGTGTAACACCCCCAAAAATCATGACAACGCAGCGGAATGGTAACATTGGGGTGCTACTTCAGGGCACAAAACACAAGTC
>BQNB010032848.1:0-45719 GCA_026074375.1 Tanacetum coccineum
TTTTGCACAGTCTTTTCCATTCCATGCTCAGTTTTGTCATTTTGGCTTGGTTTTCTGTCTTTTTGTTGATATCCACTTCCTGCACAATACAAATGCAAAACAAACATATATTTGGCAGTTTTTGTCTGTTTTTGGTCATTTAAGCTCGTTTTCAGAGGTAAAAGATATGTGTAATTAAGCACTTATCAGCTTTCATCGGGGGACTACCTCAAAGCATTGAAGGAAATGTTACTGCCTTTAAACCTCAAACTTTAGAGGAAGCCATTAACATAGCCCAAAGGCTAATGGATCAAGTAACTAAGCATACTCCAATGCAAGTATCAAGTGACAACAAATGAAAGTTTAACGACAGAAGAACTTTCAACAACAACAACAACAACAACTCTCGTAGAAACAAAAACTACCGTAACGCCAACACCAACAATCGCTATAACAATCACCAACCACAACAAAATCGAAGACAAGAAGATGTTAGAGCTTATGCTGCAACTCCATCTAAAAACAATAGGTATGCCAGAGACCTCCCATTGTGTAAAAGATGCAATCTCCATCACACTGGGCCTTGTACTGGTAAATGTAATATTTACAACAAGGTGGGCCATTTGACCAAGAACTGCCGAAACAAGAAGCCAACCACTAGAAGTAATCAACTACCAGTGACAGTTGTTTGTCATGCCTGTGGAGAAAAAGGGCATTATACAAATCAGTGTCGAAAAATGAACATCAATGCCTAAGGAAGAGTCTACATGCTAAGAGATAGGAATACTCATCAAGACCCAAACGTAGTTACGGGTACGTTCTTCTAAATCAGCATTTAGCCAAAGTATTGTTTGACTCTAGAGCTGATAAAAGCTTTATATCCATATCTCTTGCCTCTATGCTAAAAATTCCATCTATTACAATAGATACCTTTTATGATATCGAAATGGCTGATGGAAACTTAGTAAGCACAAACACCATTATTAAAGGCTGCACTCTAACTTTGTTAAATCAACCTTTCGAAATCGACCTCATGCCGATTAAACTTGGTAGTTTCGACGTTGTCATTGGTATGGAATGGTTATCCAAGTATCATGCCAAAATTCTCTATGACGAGAAAGTCATTCACATTCCTATCAACGATGAAACTCTAATCATTCGAGGTGATCAAAGTAGAACTCGATTAAATCTCATATCTTGTATAAAAACCGAAAGGTATATATCCCGAGGTTGTCAAGTTTTCATGATCCAAGTAATGGAAAAGAAGTCAAACAAGAAAAGACTAGAAGATATCCCCGTAGTCAAAGAATTTCCAGATATTTTTCCTGAAGATCTACCTTGCCTTCCTCCCGTTCGCCAAGTAGAATTCAAAATCGACTTAATTCCCAGAGCAGCGCCTGTAGCCCGAACACCTTATAGATTGGCTCCTTCAGAAATGCAGGAGTTATCTAACCAACTTCAAGAACTAACAGACCGAGGTTTTATCCGACCAAGTACATCGCCTTAGGGAGCTCCTGTCTTATTTGTTAAAAAGAAAGACGGATCTTTTAGAATGTGCATCGATTACCGATAGTTGAATAAACTTACCATAAAGAATCGTTACCCATTACCCAGGATCGATGAATTATTCGATCAACTTCAAGGTTCAAGCGTTTACTCAAAAATTGACTTAAGATCAGGCTATCATCAACTGAAAGTAAGGGATGAAGATATTCCTAAGACTGCTTTCAGAACAAGATACAGACACTATGAATTTCAAGTCATGCCATTTGGTTTAACTAACGCACCTGCTGTATTCATAGATCTCATGAACCATGTGTGTAAACCATATTTGGATAAATTCTTAATAGTATTTATTGATGACATTCTTCTCTACTCTCGTAACAAAGACGAATACGCAAATTATCTAAGAATAATCTTGGAATTACTCCGAAAAGAGAAATTGTATGCCAAGTTCTCTAAATGTGATTTCTGGATTCGTATCGTGCAATTTCTTGGACATCTCATTGATAGTCAAGGACTTCATGTTGACCTTGCCAAGATTGAAGCTGTTAAGAACTGGACGTCTCCCACTACACCCACAGAAGTGCGTTAATTCTTAGAACTCGCCGTTAATTACCGAATATTTATCGAAGGTTTTTCAAAAATTGCAAAGCCTTTGACTAAATTAACCTAGAAAAACAAGAATTGTATCTGAGGCGAAGAACAAGAATCGGCTTTCCAACTCCTTAAACAAAAACTTTGTGAAGCACCAATCTTAGCATTACCAGTAGGAAACGATGACTTTTTCGTTTATTGTGATGCATCTCTTCAAGGTTTAGGAGTTGTATTAATGCAAAGAGAAAAAGTCATTGCATATGTGTCTCGACAACTCAAACCTCATAAAGAAAACTATACCACTCATGATCTTGAATTAGGAGCAGTGGTATTTGCTCTTAAAATCTGGAGACACTCTCTATATGGTACAAAGTGTACAGTTTTCACTGATCACAAAAGACTTCAACATATTCTTCGTCAAAAAGAATTAAATATGAGGCAACACCGATGGTTAGAATTACTCGCAGATTATGATTGTGAGATTTGCTATCATCCTAGAAAGGCAAATGTTGTGGCAGATGCCTTAAGTCGGAAGAAACAAATCAAACCACTCTGAGTTCGAGCATTGATCATAACCGTTCATCCAAAATTACCATCACAAATTCTCGAAGCTTAAAATAAAGCCCTCAAAGAAGAAAATGTCAAAAACAAAAACCTACGAGGAATGGACGAATCATTTAAACTTTGTCCTGATGGGACTCGTTGTATCAAGAATCGAAGCTGGTTACCACTTTTTGGCGGTTTAAGAGACTTGATCATGCATGAGTCTTATAAATCGAAATACTTTATTCACTCGGGTTCTAATAAAATGTACCAAGATATAAAGAAACTCTATTGGTGGCCTAACATAAAGGCAATCATTTCGGAATATGTTGGCAAATGTTTGACATGTTCTAGAGTTAAAGCAAAATGTCAAAAGCCATCTGGCTTACTGGTACAACCAGAAATTTCTATGTGAAAATAGGAAAGAATAACAATGGATTTCATTACAAAACTACCCAAAACCTCAATCGGACGTGACACCATCTGGGTTATTGTCGATCGTCTTACCAAATCCGCACATTTCATTCCCACTCGAGCAACTGATGGTATGGAAACTCTTACAAGGTTATACATCAAAGAAATAGTCTCTCGACATGGCGTGCCAATATCTATCATCTTGGATCGTGACAGTCATTTCACATCCAGATTCTGGCAGTCATTGCAAAATGCTTTGGGTACTCAATTAAACATGAGTACAACATATCATCCTGAAACTGATGGACAAAGTGAAAGAACCATCCAAACACTCAAAGACACGCTACGAGCTTATGTTATAGATTTCGGGAAAGGATGGGATAAACACCTACCATTGGTAGAATTCTCCTACAATAACAGATATCATGCCAGTATCAAGGCAGCACCATTTGAAGCACTTTATAGTCGAAAGTGCAGATCACCTGTTTGCTGGGCTGAATTTGGAGATGTTCAACTCACGGGACCAGAAATAATTCATGAAACCACTAAAAAGATCGTGCAAATTCGTCAACACTTGCAAGCTGCAAGAGATCGACAAAGAAGTAACGGCAATGTAAGGCGAAAGCCTTTAAGATTTCAAGTTGGAGATCGCGTTATGTTACAAGTATCACCTTGTAAAGGTATCTTTAGATTTGGAAAACGAGGAAAGCTTAATCCCCGATTCATTGGACCATTCAAAATCCTTGAACGGATTGGCCCAGTGGCATACAAACTAGAGCTTCCTGAAGAGGTTAGCAATGTCCACAATACTTTCCACGTTTCTAATATCAAGAAATGCTTATCCGATGAATCTCTCATCATTCCAATGAAAGAACTTCAACTCGACGACAAACTCAACTTTGTAGAAGAACAAGTGGAAATTATGGATTGTGAAATCAAGAAACTAAAACAAAGTCGTATTCCTATAGTCAAAGTGAGATGGAACTCTAAAAGAGGACCAAAATTTACATGGGAACGCGAAGATGAAATTCATGCCAAATATCCTTATCTGTTTTTAAACATCACTTCAACATCTAATTAAATCTCAGGACGAGATTTCTGTAAGGATGGGGGACTATAACAACCCGCAATTTTCATCAATGTAAATATCCATCTATTAAGTTAGATGCAATGTACTATATATCTATTATATATGAACCACCTTTTTCAGGGAAATTTTTTGCTTTATTACATTACTTGCATTACCAATATCTCAATATGCAATGTAACTTGCATAACTAAAGTTAACGAGCTCACGCAACCTACCTATGTCAATCCTATCTACATATATGTCAAGAAAACATCATAACATGTCAAGTCAATATCTTAATATCATTTTTACAAAGTACATTACTCATATAATGTACCATTTGCAACATTATATCAATAGAGGCTTTAAACTGTTATCGTATACCTCTAAAACCTAATTCCATGAAAAGTTAACATCTAAAGTGAATGTACAAGCTACTAAATCATATGTACAAGTAATATAACATCTCATTTGAAATATAAACTCCCTCCAAGTCAAAGTATAAGTCCTTTAAAGCATAATGTATAAGTCATTAAGCATGACATCCAAAATAGCCGTTTTACCTCCATTTTTCAAAAGAAATCTTGTAAAATCCATCAAGTACAAGTTACAAGAAAGTCATGTACTTCATTTACAATCCATATACATCCTCATTTCATGAAATTACATGAAACCATAGTTAAAAACCCTAAACCGAGCTAGTTTCTAAATTATAACCCGTTTCTTGGTTTTTATCCATTGTAAACTCGAACCATTACTCAAATAAGCTGTACGTATATAATTTACAACATTACAAATCACATTTCATCATTTTAACAACAATGTACAAGAATTAAATCTAGAAAACCCTAAACGAACCCTAATTCCAAACCGCGACCTATTTACCTATTTTCACCCATTTTAAACGCGAACCATTAATCAAATTTTGTTGTAAACCCTCAATACAAGTCTTACAATCCATAATCTATCTCTAATGATCAAATGAACTCGAAATCCAAGCTCAAAAACCCTAGTTTGAGCCTTATGAACCCGCGACACCTTTTCTTGCCTTTTGACCCATTTTAAAACTTCATTTTGAAAATAAGCACCACAATGATCAAGCTACTTGCCTCCTAACTAGCTTACAAGCACCTCTCCTAAATATCTAGCTCATTTCTTGGTTGATTAAGAGGCCGCATCCTCTCCTTTGGCTCCAAGTCTAGCCGCGGCCATAAACCACCACAAACACCCTCCACATCAACCTAGCTACCACCATAGACCTTCATACTCACCCTTATAGCTCCTCTAAATCAGCCACACCAGAGATAAGCTACCTCATCCCCTCTCCTTGGCCTCCAAGACTCGTTCGAGTATAAATAGGGGGTACCACCTATTCATTCAACTCACACCATCAATCTTTCTTCTATCTCATCAATGGTAGCCAAGAGTTGATCAATAAGTATCCTAAGAATAACCAAGTGAAGATAACAAGCCTTGAAGCCCCCAAGCTCCATTTCTAGGCGTACGGCCCATTTCTACCCCATTTAACCCATTTTCAAAGCTTTAATCTATGAGTTAATATTGTTAAATGTTGTTATAATATATCTTAACTTATGTTAATATAACCACTTTATTAAGTCTTGAAAGAATTTGAGCTTAAAACCCGCACGTTTTCATTTTAAAACCCTAATTTAACCTGTTTTGATTTCTAGCTTAACGAATCGTTATTTTAAACTTTCGTTATGTTAAATCTTCATATTTTAACTTATATTAATAAGATATAACCTGAAAATTACTTTTCATATTGAAAAATATCATTATTATGGATTTTGGACTAAAAATGATACATTTTTCATGCAAAAGGGTATGTATCGTAACTTTTTGAAACTTATAAGTAAAGGGACTGAAAATGTCATTTTATCAAAGTTATAACTATAGGGGTCTATTATGTGACTTTCCAAAGAACAAGGTTTACTTTGTACATCTTTTAAACTAGAAGGACCAAACTCGTAAAAGTATAAATTCTAAAGGTATATTTAGTCATTTTTCATTCTTAAGGGTCTAAAATGTAACATTTTGAAAAAGGTGTAAAAATGTGTTCAAAACCTTATAAGACATAACTTTAATTAATGCTTGACATGCTTATCATTTCCAGTTATTGAGCATAACGCTTAAAACCGATCATGTTATAATTATTATATAATTCATCATCGATGTGCTTTTAAAAATCTTGTCCCGAATCTATATCGTACCACAATACTAGGGAGCTTCATATTAAGGGGTTTCATCTTGGTATTACGTTCTGACTGAGTTGTTGGGTTTACGATTTAAAGTGCCCTAGCTCCTCAAACGTTTACTGAATGACCTCTGAATTATGATGGCCCGAACGGTGTTACGATATTTTTATAACTAAATTAACATCGATGTAAAAATTTATAAATAAAATACATAACTAAGACTTGACATATTACCCCAGGTTGCGTGTGACGAAGCCGTTACTTTCATTTCATATACCTTTGCCATCAATCAGATTTCCCTGTACTATATTGTTAAGGTGAAGTTCATAACCTCGCCTTTACTTATTTACATGTTTTATAAACCCGCGAGGGGGATACATGCTTGTTTACAAACTCTTTTACATACTCGTTTATCTTATAACAATGTGATTACTTTTCAAAGACTTAGTGAGTTCATAGCCTCACTTTTAAATCTCTTGAATGTTTTCATAAACCCGTGAGGGGGATACATGCTATAAACTATGAATACAAGTGTTTTCTAAATATATGCTATCATATTATTGCTTGTGATCTAAGTCACTTTATGCCAAAAGACCCTCATTATCATGGACCATTAATCACTTGCGAGTGAACGCGAATATTGTGGATAGATCTATCAGGATTGACGAATCCTTTGTGTTAGCCGGTAATAGGGTAACCAAACTCAACTAATATTTGAAATTTCATAGGCATATGACAATTACCTACACCGGGGGCCATTATCTATATATATATATATATATATATATCACAACAATTTGGGTATATATATATACACCAGTCAGTTTATGTGCCATGAGCTTAGATACAATAATGAACACTGTTAATATTGTTTTATATAATAATTGTACTCATTGCAATTGATGAACTATGATACTTGTATTCAATCAATTTATTATAAATCTAGAAATCACCAACCATTGTGTTTGACATCTTTTAAGGCATGATTACTCAGGAATTTGAGCAGCTGATGGCACAGAATGGCAAGGACTTGAAGAATGGCTAAATGTTATCATTTACACTTTTTGATAGATATTGGGACCTCCTTTTGTAAAACTCCGATGAATAAATGAATGATAACTAAATTTTTCCAAAACATCTCTTTGAGTCGATTCTATGATTATGACTGTGTACTATGAAGTAACCCCAGTTTACTTCAGCTTTTATATTTGGGCAAATGAGGTGTTACAGATTGGTATCACGCATGTTATAGAGAACAAGGTAAAAACCTTAACTATTGAAGATTTTACTACCTTTTCTTTTTACCAAAAAGTCCTCCGTGCCACTGCCATTCCCAGAATAGAACAAGATACATAATCTACTATACCTATTAGATAAATAACTTATGTTATTTACGACTGGATTATTAACCTAACAATGCCTTCCCCTAACCATCCTACTCCTGATTTTGAGAAAACTTTCTCCTCACTATTTCCCAGCTACATTGGAAAACAACTCTTCTAACTCTTCAAATGATTTCACTAAGTATCTTTTGGACATACTAGTCTTCTCACCTTTACATGATTATCCAATTTTGGAAATCATGCAAGCATATGATGCTACTGATAATGTATTACCTACTCCTCCACTTTAAACTATTATTGCTCTACCAGATATTATACCATCAATGTTTGATTCCTGAGATTTCCTCCCCCCCGAGAGGATTTCACCTAAAGACACTAAAACTTCTAAATCACCCACTCCGGTATCTCCAGCTTCATCAATAGGATCTTCATCACTAGTTAGGTCAACTGCACCATCACCAGACTATCTCTTTGATGAATCTATCTTCGCAAAGTTAGATAACCATTATGGATCAATACGCGACCACTATGAAATGACCAGACCCCGAGGAACTTAATGAGTCAGATGCTTATGATTATCTCTGGAAATAATCATTGAGGAAACCCAAGCTCAAACATATCAGGAAGATCTTTAGGATGTCACCTACAAACTCAAAAATCAACAAGGAAGGACCATCAAACTATTAGACTAGTTATAGTTTTGTTAGAACCTAGCCACAGGATGTGTGGTATAAATAAAAACACTTGGTCAAACCTGACTAAGTAAGAGTACTAAGGCAAGTTATCTTAATATAAATGGCAACCCGTTCTACCTTTGATGTTTTCTTAATACCGATTCATTCACATTTATCTCATATATTATCATTCATCTTCTTCATAATACATTACCGCAATCCTCTAGAAAAAATACTTACCAAGCATCTGACATTGATTATATTTAAGATTTCAATATCACTATTACTAAAAGTGCTAAAGTTCAAGAATAATCCTAATATTGCATTTTAAGCATTTTTATCTTAACATAACATTGTAAAAATTATGGATATTTTATTCTTATTTATGTTGTCTTATGTGAGAGAAATGCACTCCCAAAAGGAAATAACATCTGATGCATCGGCCATGACTCAAGATGCCATTAGAAAACTAGTTGCTGATAGTGTCATCTCGGCTCTAGAAGCACAAGCTGCAACAATGGCAGGTACTAGTAATCCCAATAGGAACACCGGTCCTACTGGAACTCCTGTAGCAAAAACGGGAAACTACAAAGAATTCATAAGCTGTCAACATTTCTACTTCCATGGTACGGAAGGAGCAGTCGGCCTCATTCGTTGGTTTAAACGAACCGAATCAGTATTTTCTCGAAGCAAGTGTGCTGAAGAAAACAAAGTAACATTTGCTACCGGTACTCTTACTGATGATGCTTTGTCCTGGTGGAATGCATACGCCCTACCTATGGGAGTAGATCAAGTCAATCAAATCACTTGGACTGAGTTAAAATGACCCTTGATAAACAAATATTGTCCTCGAACTGAAGGTCAGAACGATGGAAGATGAATTCAAACAATCTGACTGTAAAGGATATGATCTTAAACCGTTACGATTAGAAGATTCTAAGAACTAGTGGACAGTATCCCAGCATGGTAACCGAACACTGAGAAACTCCTGGAAGCTTTCACGAGGATTTGCCTAGAAGCATTGAAGGAAATGTTACCGCCTCTAAACCCTAAACTTTAGAGGAAGCCATTAACATAAGTCAAAGGTTAATGGATCAGGTAACAAAACACAATTCTGAGCAAGAAACCAATAATCACAAACGAAAGTTTGGTGATAAAAGAAACACCACCGACAACAAAAATACCCCCATGATCGCAAACGACAATAACCACTCAATACCAACACTACCAAACAACCACAACATTACAAGCATAACCAGGATTTACCACCACAGAATAAAAGGCTAAGAAACCTCCAGGAAATATGTTGCCACCAATGTAATTACTGGAAACCGTCCCTTGTTAAAAAATGCACCCTGCTCACACTAGGACCTTGCACTGGTCAAGTGTCGAACTTACTGCAAACTCCCCCCACTCAGCAACAAGATAGGTCATCTAACCAAGATCTACAGAACCAAAAGAACCGTCTACTTGAAACAACCTACAACCAGTATCTGGTAACTTGTAATGCTGTGGAAGAAAGGAACAGTATGCAAATCAATGCACAAAAACAAACAACAGGGCTACAGGAAAGCCACTTAGAGACGAGCATGCTTTTTATTCACTTTAGGATATCTACCCTAGAAACAACTTCTGAGGATATTCAAATTGCCACCAGTTATATGAAGGATCTTCTGAAACACACTTCATAAGTTTAAATATTAAGCTATTATCCTTGTCATCTATTACTTTATTCTAGAATCGACGCACCACGAGACATGTAGCATAAGTGTCAATACTCTTAAAGTTTTGGTAATGTAAGATATGTAAGATAAAGTTATTCATGAAATAATAAATTGGTGATTTCGTTACATCTTGTTATCTGATGATATCAAAACTCGACATCGTTTGTCAATCTCATTAGTTCTATTATATTCAACTCTGAATACTCATCTTATACCTTTGAAACACTTATTATCATTGGAATGTAACCATAAAGATCCTCGAATGATAAATAGGGGCGTCAATGCAATTAATGTCTCATTATCCTTCTCATTGCTTATTATGATTTTGAGAAATCATATCATCTTCTATACATCACCATTTTGATATTATGTTTTATATTTTAGATGATTTATAATTGTCCTATTAAATGAATTAGGACGCATCTCATCGAATAAGAAAATTGTAAACCACCGAACTATGAATTTATAAATTCTCAATTACAAGAATTGGGACGCCTCTTTTGTAAGTGACAAATTATAAATGAGTAGGCTTAATTATATGACAACCTGTGATCAGTTTATACGAACAAATCCCTTACTTCATGAAATCATTATTAGCTTCATATGAATGAATCTCTGAACTTTTACATTCGACTAAATCTTGGGACGAGATTTCTGTAAGGATGGGGGACTATAACAACCCGCAAATTTTCATCAATGTAAATATCCATCTATTAAGTTAGATGCAATGTACTATGTATCTATTATATATGAACCACCTTTTTAGAGGAAATTTTTGCTTTATATACATTACTGTACCTGACAAATATCCATAATATGCAAACGCAACTGCATAACTAAGGTTAACAAGTTCACTCAACACCTATTCCTATTCTATCTATGTTTTACATCAAGTAAACATCATAATATGCAAGTCAACAATCAAATAACACATTTATCATATACGCTATTCATCTAACGTATTTTTTCACACGTCGATAATACCAATGATTCTTAACCATTAACGTTTTAAGGGTTTAGAACACCCTAATTCCATATAAAGTTAACATGCTAAAGTGAATGTATCCAAGCTACTAAAAGCATAATGTACAAGTAATTAAACAACTTATTTTTGAATTATACCTTTCCTCCCAAAATAAGGTACAGGTCTTTTAAAGCATAATGTACAAGTCATTAATGCACGATATCCAAAATAGCCATTTTACCTCTGTTTTCCTAAGAAATCTTGTACAATCTATTAAGTACAAGTTACAAGTAACCAATTCACTTCATTTACAATCTATATTCATTCTCATTTCATAAAATTATACGAATTCAAAGTAAGAAACCCTAACCCGAGCTAATTTCTAAATCATGACCCGTTTCTTTATTTTACCCACTTTAAACTCGAACCATTGATCAAATTATGTTATAAACTTATAATATAACCATTACATATCATTTCCATCTTTATTACATCCAACGTACACGAAAAATAAACTAGAAAACCCTAAACCCTAAGTCAAGCCTAAAGAAAGTTGTAACCCAATATTTCTATTTTTTTACGCCCCCCCACTATTAACCATAACCACCAATCAAATAATGTTGTAAACACTTAAGATACAACATCTACATTTCATTTCCATCCTTATTACTTCATTAGACACGAAAAATAAAAGCTAGAAACCCTAACCGAATCCAAAACTGACCCGCGACCCATTTCCTTTGTTTTCTACCCTTTTTAAATGCAACCATGCATCCAAGCTCCTCTATGATGCAGCTACTTCAGTTCTAAGCAGCATACAAGGACCTCTCTTCCATTTCTTGGCCATAAATTGAGCCACATCTCCCTCTTTTTCCTCCATATATGCCACGGCCACAAACACCCTTCCAACACTCACCACCTTTCAATCCTATAATTCTAGCCTTGATAACTCACCCCATAGCCTCTCCTTATCACCTCCTAGACCTCTCTAATCAGCCCCTCCAGAAATGAGACACCTGCTACTCACAAACCTTGCTTCACCAGTTCTATTCGACTATAAAAAGTTACACCCTTCATTCTAACCACACATACACTCATTCTACTAACTCATCAATGGAGTCCCAAGACTGATCAAGAGCAACAATAGAAGTCCCAAGAGCAGAAGTGAAGAAAATAATCCAAGCCTTGAAGCCCCGAGACCTCATTTCTAGGCGTACGATTGGAATTTGACCCATTTCGACCCGTTCTTAATCAATAACTCAAACCCAGGTTCTATGATCTTAAATTCTGTTCCTATACTCTTATTAATATCTCATGATCATATTCATACACTTGTTAAAGAATCTAAGCTCAAAAACCATGCGTTTTCTCTTTTTGATCCAAACTGTACCCCTAAAACCCTAATTCCATGTTTTTTATTAATCTAAAAATACTATTATGGTTAAATATTGTTATAATCTATCATAATAAGTTAAACTAATGTTATTATAAACTTTTTATTAAGTTTTGAAAGAATTAGAATAGAAATCCTACTCGTTTCTCGTTTGGTGATAACCCTAATTTGACCCGTTTTGATTTCTAGCTTAACGCAATCATTAATCTAAACTTTCGTTATGTTAAAACCTCTTATTTTATCTTATAATATATAAGCTATAACCAACAAAATATCTATTTGGAGTCTTAAAAATAAGCTTGTTGCAAATTGGACTAAATTGTAAGTATTTTCATGCAATAGGGTGTATATATCAGTAACTTTCTGAAACTATAACTAAAGGACTGAAAATTACATTTTATCAAAGTTATAACTATAGGGGTCTATTATGTCACTTCCCAATACAAGGTTTACTTTGTATATCTTTTAAACTAGAAGCACCAAACTTGTAAAAGTGAAAACTCCAAGGTATATTTTGCCATTTTTCATTCTTAATGGTCTAAAATGTAACATTTTGATTAAAGTGTAGAAAATGTTTCAAAACCCTTACATAAGACATAACTTTAATTAATTCTTGTAATGTGCTTGATCTTTTTTCCAGTTATTGAGCAATACGCTTAAAACCGGATTATGTTAAACATATAAAATTCATCATCGATGTGCTTTTTAAAAATCCTGTCCCGAATCTATATCGATCACATTATCTAAGATCCTTCATATTAGAAGGTTTTAAACTTGGTATTACGGTTCTGACTGAGTTGTTGGGTTTACGATTTGAAGTGCCCTAGCTCCTCAAACGTTTACTGAATGACCTCTGAATTATGATGGCCCGAACGGTGATACAATACTCCATAATAATTCAATCAAAGATATACATTATACTTTATAATTTTTTGAAACATAAAAATCAAACTAAGACTTGACATATTACCCCAGGTTGCGTGTGACAAAGCCGTTACTTTTATTTCATATACATTTGCCATCAATCAGATTTCCCTGTACTATATTGTTAAGGTGAAGTTCATCAACCTCGCCAATA
This sequence comes from Tanacetum coccineum, assembly GCA_026074375.1. Taxonomy (NCBI): domain Eukaryota; kingdom Viridiplantae; phylum Streptophyta; class Magnoliopsida; order Asterales; family Asteraceae; genus Tanacetum; species Tanacetum coccineum. Next base: position 13,495 of record BQNB010032848.1, read on the forward strand.
TTTTATTTACATGTTTATAACCCGCGAAGGGGATACATTCCTTTTTTACAAACTCTTTGTACATTACTCCGTTTATCTATAACAATGTGATTGCTATTTCAAAGACTTGTTAGTTCATCGCCTCACTTTTAAAGTCTCTTGAATGTTTTCAAAAACCCGTGAGAGGATACATGCGTATAAACTATGAATTACAAGTGTTTATAAATATATGCTATCATATTATTGCATGGAAAACTAAGTACAACTTATGCCAAAAACCCTCATTATCATGGACCATTAATCACTAGCGATGTAACGCAATATTATGGATAGATTCTTGCGTAATGACGGATTTCCCGTTTGGTGTAGCCGGATAGGTAACCAACTCACTATATTTTAATTTCATAGGTATATGCAATTACTCTACAACGGGGCGCATTATCTCTATGTATAATATATCACATCAATTTGGGTATATATATATACACAGTCAGTTTGTGTGTCATGACTTAGATTCAATATGAGACATGTTATTACTATTTTATATAATAGATTTGTACACATTGCAATTATTACTTATGATGACTTGTATTCAAACTATTTATTATAAACTTATGAATTCACTCAACCATTGTGTTGACTCTTTTAAGCATGTCTATCTTAGGAATTTGAGCAGCTGATGGCACGGAATGGCAAGGACTTGAAGAATGGCTAAATGTTATCATTCACACTTTTTGATAGATTTTGGGACCTCCTTTTGTAAAACTCTGATGAATAAATAAATTATAACTAAATTTTTCCCAAACGTCTCTTTTGAGTCGTTTTCTATGATTATGACTGTTATACTATGAAGTAATACCCCAGATTAGCTTCCGCTGCTATATTTGTCAAAATGGGGGTGTTTAACAGTATAATTCTTTAATGCAATCTAAGTAGATTAATAGAAATGCTTTAAGCAAATTCTGGTCATAGAAGATTCAAAACCAATGAAAGACCCCATGTCCTCCGAAACTAGACTCACGAAAGATGAAGAGTGGAGAGTCCGTAGATAGTAACAAGTATCCGAGGCGAGATAGTATGGTTATTATACCTAACGCAAGTAGCCTGATATCATGTTTTAGTGTATGCCTTTGTGCCCGCTTTCAAGATCTCCCAAAACCTCTTCACTTGAAGCGGTTAAACAATCTACTGGATACATTAAAGGCACTTCTCACTAGATTATGGTTATCCTAAAGGACCGGCAATGAAACCTAGTATATGTCGACTCTGATCATGCTGGAGATTATGTGGACCTAAAGAGTACTAGCGGTAATTGTACGTTCTGTGGGAGTTGTTTTGACATCTTGGGTTCTCATTAGAAACAAACCGCTCTTGCTATATCCAGTTTTTTTTTTTTTTTTTTTTTTTTTTTTTTTGTTTCTACCTAAGCCGATTACGTAAGCTCCTTGAGAAAGCATGTCAACAATCACTATGGAAGAAACAAGCTCTCATCGACTACGAAGTATGACTCGATGGATGTTTCCCATCATGTGCGAACAACAAAGGCGCGATTGCCTTAGCAAAAACCCAGTGGCAACAGTTCTAGTACCAAACACATCGAACACGTCACCACTTTCTTCGGATAATGTCCAGAAAGGACATATCTCAATCAAAAAATGTCGCCGCGACAACAACGTTGACATTCTTACTACACCCCTTAAACGTGAATCGTTTAACTACTACGCCTTTGTTTAGGAAATGATGGAAAAAACATTCCACTAAATCATATAAGTCCGCTTCTTTTTTCTTCTATCTCAATTCAGTTTCGGTTCCATTCCGTGTCATGACAACTTAAATACTTCATTCGAAGTACTTTAAGCATATTTAATTCACGAAATGCAAATTAAAATGTCACTTCTCTTCGTAAATTTTTTTGTCAAAAACAATGTTCAAAAACCCTCTACTAAGGGCGGCCCCCATATAGGCGGCCCCCCAATACATTTGGGACCGCCGGTAAATATGGGACCGCCATCAGGAAATCAAAAATATGAACACTTAAACTAAAATTTTCCAAACCACGAAAACAAACCACTCCCCTTCGTGCTGGGCAGTGACAAAAACGCACAAAAACCCACCAAAACTCAAATCCAAACATTAACACATTAATTGAAGATCAAATCAACACTAATAATCATTCCTAACGTCACAAAGATCATCAATTGTAAGTCATTTTATCTATTTTCGTTCAATTTGAGTCTAGGGTTCATGATGAACACAAAAATTGAAATTGGAGATTTTTGATTTTTCTTTCAATTTTGTACAATTAAGAGTACTAGGATACAATGTATAACTAATATGCTTCCCGTAGATATAGGATTTGCATACATTAGTGAGATTAAACGAAAAATTTATTTTAAACCAAAACCCCAATTTTATTTTCAAAATCACTCACTTAGGAAACACAATAAAATTGTTTGTTATGCATTGTTCAATACCACTAAAAACGTTTTTCAAACACATGCATAATGAGTCTCATGAACAAATTTTGAGATACCTAATTCATAAGAATTTTTCCACTTGTTTGTTGAGCAAAATCAAACGAAAGAGCGTTTGGATCACTCTTAGGATTTTTAAATTTAGGTCGAGAAAATCATTTGTCCACATTTAGTCGGCATTTAACACACGCTAGGCACGAACTCAAAACATCAATACAAGCATAAGACACTAAAATATGATTTATTTTGTTTCATTTTAGGTAACAATGCCTCAAAAACCCGGACTAGACCATCAATTAACCCAAAAATACATTCCACTCATATCAACCGAATAACACCCAACCTCTACTTAACACAATGCAAATCTATAGAAATGTTCTTTCATAGGGAAGGTTGTGAGTCCAAACTTTGAAAATATATTCATATTCGTGCTAAGTATTGTAGTCAATTGGCTTTGAGTGTTTGTTAGACAGTAAACGAACAAATGTACCTTGCTTTGTTCTCGATTTACTGTCAACTACTTTTATCTATAATCCCAAGGGTCAATATGTTTTCAGACTTTGGTGTCATTCAAAATAAGTCATTCTCCCTCACTCTTGAGGAATTTGGTCAAATTTTAAAAATCCATTCAAAGGTCAAGCCTCTAACACCGAAATTTGTTTCTCGTTAATTCATTTGTCGGTAACGTCCAATAAAGGTCTTTATAAAACCAAACCTCCATCTCCAAGAGTCATTAAGTCTCTTATTCAAGTTCCTCGCCAAGGTCAAGTGACTCGTACAAAAAATAAGAAAACGGTTGTCGTAGGAGAAAATGAAATTTTAACCCGAGAGATTTAAACTCATATAAAATCTTGGGTTGATATTATTCGTGAAAACACCATTTGTCTAGGAGGACATAAGGATCATGTCTCTGCTTGTCTTTGTCACATGCTTTATGCATGAGACATACACTCCTTATATCCTAGCATTTCATTCTCAAAGAATGGAAAAGACTCGTTTCAAACCTAAGGAAATCTAACCTATGGTAGGCTCTTGATAGGATTTAAAACATGTCGTGTCCGTCTCTCCTGAGCTAGCTTTTGATCATTATCTCTCACATGATCGAGCCATGCATCCGCTCGCTCCTCATTACGAGCGAAAGACACGAGCGGATCGGGGCAAGAAAATACCTCTTGATTCAAATGCTAGCTTAAATTAAAATGGCATTTTATCTACACCGTTGGATTAAAATGTTATAGATGGCTGAGATCGTTTTGTTTGTTCTTTAGTTTAAGGTGTTCTACACCGAACTTTTGTCCTATTTACTAATCTATTATGATTAGGTGTTTAAACTTATGCTACTTATTAGTAACTTAGTTCTTAGTATGGGAAACTTAGCTTGCCATGGATGATCTTTCAATTTTATCATCCTAAACCAATGCTTGCATGCACCTTGATACATTTTAGTTATGTTTAAAATATTATGCATTCTTATGAACTTGTCAATTTGCCCATATATATGTGCATTCTTGATTGAATATAGGATGCTTAGTCCTATATGCTTGATTGTTATGTTTTAGATGATTCATGATGAAGTGGAATTGACTGCAAAAATAAGAAAGAGTTTTATATAGGTTTTACAGATAATCAAGAAAAGCTGGCAAATTTTTTGTCTCTAGAAAATGGCCCCCTTAAATATTGGGCGGCCCCCAATATATTTAGGACCGCCAGGTATTTAAGGGACCGCCACCAGAGGTCACGGATTCTTCTACTGTGACCACCTGGTTTTTTGTGTAGTTGACAACCTTTCTTAGACCCAGCTAACATTTCTGCATATTGCTAAACAACTTTTGGAAAGTATTTCCTTAACTCACATGCCTTTCCATTTTAATCACTTGCCCTCAAATTAAATAAGCCCTCTTCTTATTCTTCTTATCATCCTCATCTTCCTCAACCAAACTCTACCATGAATTCCACCAATGCTTCTTCTTCAAACCCTTCCAAGAAAATCAAATTAACCATAATCCCTCCTAGACAACTATTTGTCAACATCTCTAGTGATGAAGATGTCACCACCACACCTTCACCTACAACAACCTCTTCATCTCCAACTCCTCCAAATGCACCATCAAAAACTACATCCACTAATCAAACATCATCAAGTCAAGAAAACACATTTTCTTCCTTTTACTCAAAACTTTAAATTTCACCATCATCTTCACGTGAAACAACTTCTCCTCATCATTTGAACCCTTTGCTTGAGAACATTTTGGATGTCCCTCCTAGACCTTTAAACCCTCAACCACTTTAAAGTCATCCTTCCTTAGATATCATACTTTCTTTGTCTCCAATTACTCCTCTTGATCACATTCATGACCCTCCATCTCCACCACAACCTCAACCACATATCATGGGTCATCCTCTTTTCTACAACTATCATGACTATCATGGATCAACTTGTATTTGTTGTTTCCATAACTATAACCTCCATTTAAACCTTCGAGATGAAATGAACATTATGTTTGCTCATCTCGAGTATCTTCTAACCACCGCCTTCACAACCCATTTTCCACCTCCACCATAGACTCTTTTCAAATGGCTTAATAATGGAAAATCCAAAGACATTTTGTTTAAAAGTCATATCTATGAATCATGAATCTTCTAGGATTAATGTATTTTCTATGCTTTAATATGCTTCATTATGTTATGGTTATCTTATGTTGTATCTTCATATATTGTCCTGCATGGCCATATATGATCTTTTTAGAATTTGAATGAACTTTATTTATGAAGTATGGATTATAATGTTGAGATATTTGTCATGCTATGTTGGTTTGCACTTGTATCTCTAACCTTGTTTTGTAGCAAACAACTTATCGTAAGATTGATCCCTTGGTGCCTCGAACAAGGGGGAGCATACATCAAGGGGGAGTCTTTAATCGTCGATTTCTTTCTCGCTATTATCATTCGACGATCAACCTTTTTGGATTCGACAAAAAGAGTGAGAAATGGAATTAAACTCATTAGTAATTTATAAACCTCTAATTTTATACTAAATGAGTTTATATTTTGTCATCATTAAAAAAGGGGAGATTGTTAATACAAATAATGTCTAAAAACGTTATTTATATTTTTGGAGTCTTGATATCGGCGATTTCTTTCTCACCTCTATAGTTCGATCTGATCATCCTTTTGGATTCGAACAAAAAGGGGAGAAAATGGAAATAATACTCATTAATAATTTGAACCTTTATTTTATACAAAAATGAGTTTATATTTTGTCATCATTAAAAAGGGAGGAGATGTTAATACAATATAATGTTCTAAAATCGTTATTATATTTTTTGTCTTTATTGTTTGATAATAACAAAATGTAAAAACATTTACGATAAAAATAAACGTTCAGAAATTATTAAGTGTGAAATTTCATTTTAAGATTAGTGATCACTTACGGTATTGATAAATAAAATCATTAAGCTTGATTAGTGATCATGAAATATATTTTTCTCTTATACCTCACTTTTATTATACAAAAAGTATTTTCTCAAAAAATACATTTTACAAATATTTTTAATATAAGAAATTTTTTTATTAAAAACTTAAAATTTGAGTTTCAAATTTTCTCCCAAAATAGAAGGTTTCATAGCAGATACAACCTTCCCCACAAAAACATGAGAGTAGTCTACCTTGCGGCCCCCTTATAGGGTTGGTGGCCCCTAGATATATATGGGATCGTCGGGACCGCCCCCAAGTGACCATTGGGATTTCCTGGCTATTAAAATATGCTTATTTGCTGGCAAGATAAAATCATAGACATCTTTGCACGAATTTTCTCACACTTCTTTCTCTCTCTAAAAACATTCTTTCTCTCACTAAATATCTTGATGACTAACATCTCTTGATCTTGTTTCAAGTAATCTAATCTTATCTTCTTCATCTCATATTTCCTCTCTATTAAGTGCAAGAGAAGAACACTCGTATTCGCCAAGAAACGAAGTGTTGATTAGTGATCTCTCCTCTCTTATTCTAAGTACCAAATCTCTATTGTATTTATCTTGTGTATTTGTGTAATTCGGTTAGTTTGTAGATCCAATTCTGTAGATCTTGTGAGTGGTATATCTTGTGAAGTGGTAGATTGGTTCTAGATAAGATTAGGACTCGACATCTAGCTTAGTGTCAGAAAATAACGTAAGGGACATGTAAATGGTTTTCTCCGCCTAAAGGGAGCTTGTTGACATAGTGAAATCTCGAGTAGGATACTCGGGGAGTGGAGTAGGGCGAAGAGGTACTTTGTAGCCGAACCACTATAAAATCTTGGCGTCTTGGTTTGATCATTCTTTTCCTTATCTCTTCATTATTGTTATCATTGTTATTTTTCTCTTAGCTTAGATTGTTTTATTTATTGGTACATATTATTAATTGGTTAAGCATAAAACTCGGATCTAAATATTTTCAAAGAAAACTTTTTAAAATGCAAACAATCCTGTAAACTATTCAACCCCTCCCCCCTTCTAGTTTCTACATTTCCTATTTATGGAGCTCATCATTCGATAGTGCATAACGAATTGTAGTGTATGGTGAGGACGAAAAAGTTTTAGATGTTCAGCAAGAATGAATCGATATAGACGGGTAATGAGTAAACCATATAGAAGAGGACAATTGACTCTATTTTTGAAACTCTCAATCTTATGAGCAATGAAGTAGGCAAGGTTAAAGTCTTGAGAGTTTTTGAGATGATAGAGCATGAAGGCAGAGCATGCATCTAAGGAGCTTTTGTGAGTGTCGACATAAATGACATTCTCACAAACAATGAGTTCCAAATCCTTGATGTTGGGAAGAAGATTATCTCGGAGGATAATGGTAGGGTTTGAGTAATTTTGATGACTTAATGGAATGCAAATGTTTTGAACAACATCTCTAATGTTTGGAAGGTTAGTTTGATAGGAGACATGTTTTTCACGAGTAGTGTTCAAAAGTTCTAATGAACATTCCTTTGAGAAGACACATGTTCCTTTATACTGAATTTGAAGGACTTGACCGAATTTTTCAAGTGTCATTATGAAATATTTGTCTCGAATGGTGAAGCCAATCGAAAGAGACATATCACGCACATTACGAATTAATTGGAATTTGCAATAGAATTCAATGATAAAACAAGGAAAATATGACCGTTTAGAATTAGGAGACAATCGAATTGAATAGGTTTGAATTGATCAACGATGTCGTTTGCAAAAGTGTAGGAGGATTCAATGTGTCTTCCTTCATGAATAGAGCAATTTCAAAGGGTTTTAAAAGAGCTTTTGACATTGTTTGGAGTAGACTTTTGGTGGTGGATTTTTTGTATGTAGGCTTTGGTTCTTTTGTAATCGGGTTTCATCATTCCAAGCATAATTGAACCTAGTACATTTATAATTAGAATATAGATAGAAATGTTGAAAATAAGCTATGATATATATACATGTTTTAAGTGTGTGTGTGTGTGTGATTCATGTACATGTTTTAGTTGATCGCATAGCTTCATTTTGCTTTATCTCTCAAATCGAATGAGTCAAGATAACACATTAATAGTAAATCTTGAGGGTTCATTCATGAGAACATAATCGTTTTTTATTTGTATTAACTATGTAGTTAAACAACACTTGTTTTGAAAGTTCCTAATTGTGAGTTTTTATTTAAAAGACATTTTTAGCGAAAATTGATTTTTGGCGAATCACATTAATTATGTAATCCAAGTATCATAATAGTTATGACAACATTTGAAGCAATTAGTATGTTAATTATTTTTGGAAAATATGTTAATTTATTATTTCAAATCTTTTGCCTTTTATGGAAAGAAAATAAGTGTTTCAAAATAAAGATTTAAAAATGAAAAACTTACAATTATGATTGTAGATGTCTTGAAATATATGGATCTATCTTAATTATAGCTTGAAATGATGTTGGCAGGAATGCTTAATCTTGGGTGAAATGAGAGATAGGTGGTGGTGTGTTATTGGAGGAGAAGGAAAGTGGTCCAACAATTTAAATGTAGGGTAACCCTGTTGGTTTACGGATCCACCAAATGCGGACGGATCTACCATCATGTGGATCCGTAGGTCACGGACACTCAAGAAAACCGACATAAATTGTTTTTAACAGAATTGAGATAAGTGTTGTGTTTTTGGCAATTGAAGTATCTTATATTTACTATTAGGAGTATGTGATATAATTTTCGGAGTCGACGTCCAAGTTTTGAGTGAACCGTGCAACTTGTCGTGAATTTCCCGATGGAATTTCAACGTAGTCGATCCTACTAGGAGTGTGTTAACTTTTAGCATAAGTTTGACCATTACTAATAACACAATCATTTATGAACATTTAGACTCAACAAAACATCGTCAACACAAGTGTGAGTTGCAATTTGATGATTGTTCTTTTCATCTTTTTCAATCGATTTTGTAATTTCATGTATTGACCATACATGTAGATTTTGAAAATATCTATGGTCATTTTATTATTTTATTTATCCAGTAAAATTCTAATCTCGATTATGTTCATGATCGGAAGTTTTGTAATTGAGAATTAAAATCTTTTGATTAATGATTAATTACTTCATTAAATTTCCGTTTACGATTATTTTTGAGATGATGGAGAATCACTATCCATGATAAGTTCCATCATTCCTAATCCTAATCTTAAATAATTAAATACTTCACGTTTTAAAGGCTTAGTAAATATATCAGCTATATTATCCTCGGATGCAACTTTCTCGATAGAAATGTTGCCCTTTTGGACGTTATCGCGTAGAAAGTGGTGACGAATTTCTATATGTTTAGTTCTAGAGTGTTGTACGGGGTTTTTACTTAAGTCGATGGCGCCTTTATTGTCGCACATAATCGGAACGTCGTCGAGGCGTATGTCGTAGTCGATGAGAGCTTGTTTCATCCATAGTGCTTGTTGACATGCCTTCCCGGCGGAGACGTATTCGGCTTCGATCGTGGAGATAGCAAGGGCCATTTGTTTCTTAGCGAACCAAGATGTCAAACAACATTCCATGAACATACAAACGCCATTAGTGCTTTTATGATAAACGTAATCGCCCGCGTGGTCGGAGTCGGCATAAACTATAGTTTCTATTCCGGTTCCTTTCGGATACCATAATCTTAAGTGTGTAGTTCTTCTAATATACCTAAATATACGTTTAATGGCTTCTAAATGGGTAGTCTTAGGATTTTCTTGAAAACGAGCACATAAGCAAACACTAAACATAATATCAGGCCTACTTGTGTTAAATAAAGTAAACTACCAAGTAGGCCCGATATTGCGGTTAAATAAAGTAAACTACCATATACCTTGATATTTAGAGCTATCCACGGAGTCGGCTTCATCGTCCTTAGTGAGCTTGATTTCCGTTGACATCGGCGTCTTGGTTGGTTTGGAATCTTCCAACCTGAACTTCTTTAACATCTCCTTGATGTACTTGGATTGATTGAAAAATATTATGTCTTCCATTTGTTTAATTTGAAGACCCAAGAAGAAGTTCAACTCCCCCATCATACTCATCTCAAACTCGTCGTGCATGATTTTTGCAAAATCATCACACAAGTTTTGACTCGTGGAACCAAATATAATGTCGTCGACATATATTTGAACAATGATAAGATGTGACTTTGATTTCTTAGTAAAAAGTGTATTATCGACCATTCCCATTGAATACTCGTGTTTTATCAAAAATGCTTTTAGTCTATCATACCAAGCTTTAGGAGCTTGCTTAAGACCATACAAAGCCTTTTTAAGTTTATAAACATAGTTTGGTTTTTGAAAATCAATGAACCCCGGAGGTTGAGCAACATAAACCTCTTCGTTTATAAAACCATTTAGAAAAGCACTTTTTACATCCATTTGATATAATTTAAAATCATTTGCACAAGCAATAGCAAGAAGTATTCTAATTGACTCTAATCTAGCTACCGGAGCATATGTTTCATCATAATCTATACCTTCTTGTTGATTATATCCTTGTGCTACTAATCTAGCCTTATTTCTAGATACTATACCATTTTCATCTAATTTATTTCTAAAGACCCATTTTGTTCCTATGACGGATTGACTCATGGGTAAAGGGACTAATTCCCAAACATCATTAGCTACAAATTGATTTAGTTCTTCTTGCATAGCTACAACCCAACTTTTATCTTTTAATGCCTCATTGACATCTTTGGGTTCTATTGTAGATATAAAACAAAAGAAATTACTATGATTTTGGGCTTGAGATCTTAAGGTTCTTTGATTAAGATTTCCTATGACTTGATCTAGTGGATGATTTTTGGACTCCTTAATGTTAACGATTTCGTCAACTTCTATCGACTCATCTTCTTCATTATTAGTATTTACTATTTTGGTATTCTTTCTAATGGCTTCTTCTTCACCAACATCATCATCAACCAATGGTGATAATTTGGTAGGAGGAGGACTTTCATCGAATGTCACGTTGAGTGATTCTTCAACTTTCATTGTATGTTTATTTAACACTATATAAGCTTTACTATTTTGAGAATAACCCAGAAAAACACCTTCGTATGACTTTGGGTCAAACTTGGTTAGATAGTCTTTAGTATTCAAAACGAAGCACTTGCTTCCAATTACTTTAAAATATTCTAAAGAAGGTTTTCTAACTCTAAATATTTCATAAGGTGTTTTTCCTAGTATTGGTCGAATTAATATTCTATTTAGTATATAAGTTGACGTATCAACGACATTACACTAAAACTTTTATGGAATGGATTATTCGTTAAGAATAGTCCTAGACATCTCTTGTAGGGTCTTATTATTTCTTTCTACTACCACATTTGATTGTGGAGTACGTGGAGCTGAGAAGTTATGAGTACTGCCTTGTGCATCACAATAAGCTCCGAATTGTACTTCATTATCAAATTTCGGACCATGATGTCACACCCCGCCAAGGCAAAAACACGAGCATAACGTCATGGATTATCACACAACACCAGTTGTCAACAATAGAGAAACACTAAAGTGCACAACTAAGTAATAAAGAACACAATGGTCATGACAATACCGAAAACCAAAAGAAGAACATCTTGTATCAGATGAAAGAGGTCTCACCATACAAGAACAATATCTCACGATTCCTAATAGAATCAAATAGACTTCAAAAAATCAATCAATAAAATAAGCAACTCATGAGCGAAACTCCAGATCAATTCCTAGCAGTCTCTCTAGCCAACTTCTCTTAATCGTCAATATCTCATTAAGCTCACCTGAAAATGATGCAAAAAACTCACACAACGGTTGGTGAGAGTCATAGGTTTAAGACACACATTATAAACCTTCAAACCAATTACTGTGATTATCAAAACAATATAGGACAATTATGAAACATATGAATTTATGCTAACATGCAAACCAAATCACCATATCAAACCAACCATACATATACTTGGTATGATAGCCCCACCGATGCCACATACAGTCCTTACCACCTAAAAGTATACCACTAAGCATATATTTAGGCCTAGACCCATACTAATTCACTGAGTTGATCAATCTCAAATTAACGATCCGTGAGATGAACAGCCCTACTATTAATGATCCTCAACACAACACAATATCATGCAACAACAAGCCATATGCAGTCACATAATGTCCACACGCAATCAAAACACATAATCACAGCAATTCAAAACATTTCCAAAACACTTTGAATCATTTACAACCCAATTTAAAACATTAAAAAGGTAGGACTATGAAACCTCACCTGATGCTTACTTCCCAAAAGATACCAACAAAAGCTTCACCAACACTTCCACGGATAATCTAAACAATTAAGCCATAACAAAAACTACCATCAATTATGCATTCAACCCAATATGATGTAACCTCAACATTTTGGATTATCTAAGCTATCTACCATAGTTCTATACTTGATTTAAACCTTTTTCAACTCCTACATATGCCATTTACACTTCATGCTACACTTTAAATTTTCTGGTTTTGAGCAGAATTTTATACTCCCCCCAAAACCCCTTTTCGCGTCCCAAACGTAGCCAGTTAAACACATCCACAATTCAAACAAAATTTCACCATTGCTACATATATGTTCCTATGTAACCTCTCATAGTTCTCCTAATAGGCCATTACCCTTTAGAAATTCATTAATCCAAAGTGTTCAGAATTCGTCCAGAATCTGACCCCCTAAAAGTATGGCACTAGCTGACCACTTTAGACCTCCTTACATACTTAGAAAAAATTCAGGGGTCACACACAATATATAAACTAACTTCCACGTGATTTTTAGCCTCTAACTAGATGTCTAAGTATTTTTAGAAAAATCAAAACCAAAACTGAAATTCGTCACTGTTTTACACACTGATTTTGTAACGACCTTTTGACCCACTTCCCGACCATAAAAACTCACGAGACCAACTTTTCTGGAAAGTAGACTCTCTGAGGTTATCTCCAGTATGTTGTAAATTGTTTATTTGATAATTTATGATTGAGTTATGACCGTTACAAAACTGCCTAATTTTCTGCAGTGAATTAAAACGACTATATCTAAAGATCAAGCCCTAACCGACTAACCCAATTATGAAAACAATCAAACGAATGATCAAACATGATCTATACATCATAAACTTTCAGAAACATAAAACCCTAATCCAAACCCTAGTCGAAAATTACATGTTTAAAACCCTAATCCATCATACTTAGATTACATTAATTAAAATAAAGACTAGAATTAAAACAAGATTAAAAAAAATACCTTAACCTAAAATTCCTTCATCTTCTTCTCTTCCCTAGATCAGTCGAAAAATGAGGGCTTAGGGATTTTATTTTTGTATTTATAGGCTCCTAAAGTAATCTTAGATAAGCCTAATTAAGTTTTTATTCAAAAACAATTCCTTTTTTCCTTTTTCTTTTTTTTTCTATTAACCGGCCGAATAAGCCTTTTCTTTTTTTTTCTTTTTTTTTCTTTTATTTATTAATTATATAATTACTTGTATTTCCTTAAATTTTTATAAAAACCTTGACAAATTTGACTATACCTTTTTGCATAAATGAAATTTACTTAGAACTTCACAAATAACTTTTTACTTTTTCATTTTCACACCTAATTTCCAAAAATAAACTTTTACATTTTCTTAACATACCACTTAATTATCTAACCTGATCTTAGATTACTTACACAAAAATATGTGTATAACGAATAATACTTTACACATAACACAGAGAGACGCTCCAAATCTCAATAATCAATCCTTGTATACTCAAAAGTTTAACGAGAAAGAACCAAACAATTACACCCTATTCAATCTCATTGAGATGATCACACTCAAGTAGATTGATTACCAATACCCTCACTAATACATAAAGAACACACATAAACACATAAAATCATCAAAAATCATACATTGCAACAGGCACCTAAGTCAATACTAATGGTTTGACTAACCTGCTTAAATCATGGTTGTCACAGTATCCCCTCCTTTAGTAAATCTCATCCCGAGATTTAACTAGCCGATTCATTAGCTCGATCAACAAACAACTGAGGGTACTTAGACTTCATATAATCCTCGCGTTCCCAAGTAAACTCAGGACCACACTTAGAATTCCAACGAACCTTTACTAACGTTATCTTACTACGCTTTAAACTCTTAACTTCACGATCCATTATCTCACAGGGTCCTACAACAAAACGAAAGATTTTTTGGTCAACCTTTTCTCCCTAATGGGTCACATGCAGAACTAGCATCCACCAAACATTTCTTTAGGTTAAACACTGAAACGTGTCAAGTACCCCACCTTCAATTCCTCCGGCAAACTTTAATCGATATGCTACAGACCGATCCTTTCAAGAATCTCAAATGGTCCTACGTATCTCGGTTTCTAACTACCCTTTTTTCTCAAAATGAATTACACCTTTCCAAGGTGATACTTTCAACATTACTCAATCTCCTACTTCGAATTCTAATGGTTTGCATCTATTATCAGCATAGCTCTTTTGACGATCTCTCCTTCTCCTTTATCAACACAACTTTATCAGTTGTTCATTAACTATTTCAGGTCCAATCAAACTACTTTCTCCAATCTCAGTCCATAAAATAGGCAACCTACACTTCCTTCCATTACAAGGCTTCAAACGACACATCTTATACTCGAATGATACATTATTGTAAGAAAAATCAGACCAATAGGTAATGAACATCCTACTACCCCCAAAATCATTACTCACGGACCCTCAACATAGTCCTCTAATGTCCCCTGAATCGTATGCTGTACTTTGTCCTTACTGTTTGGGATGAAAAGCCGTACTCATAACCACCTCGTCCCTAAAGCTTTTTGCACATCTTCCAGCTAACGCGACGTAAATCGTCCATCTCTATCTGAAATAATCGACACAGGAACTCCATGTCTCGCGACTATCTCATCAATGTAGATCTTTGCCAATTTCTCAGTACTATAGTCTTCTCTTATAGCTAGGAAATGAGCCGACTTAGTCAGTCTATCGACTATGACCCAAATCGTGTCATGCCCACTTTTTGACCTAGCAAGCTTAGTGATAAAATCCATAGTGATCTTATCCCACTATCATACGGTATCTCAGGATGTGTAGTAAGCCCGAAGGCCTTTATGCTCAGCCTTTACCTTTGAACATGTCAAACACTTACTAACATAAGTAGCAATATCTCTCTTCATTCCCGGCCACCAATACATATCTCAAAGATCATAGTACATCTTATCAGCTCCTGGATGCACAGAGTACTTAGACTTGTGAGCTTCGTCCATGATCATCGTTCTCACGTCTCCTATTAATGGAACCCATATACGGTCCATAAAATACAAACTCTCACCCTCTTTCTTTTCCAACGCTGATGTAAAACCAGCATAATTACAAAGGGTTTTTTTTTTTAAATTCGTCTGCTTAAGCGCCTCACTCGGTCTACTTGTATCTTTTCTCATTCCAGCCTTGGACAGATCATTGCCACAGCCCTATATACTCTTGGTTTCAGCGCTCCTTCCTACTTAATGCATCAGCCAACAGACGTTCGCCTTACCAAGATGGTTAACGATTTTCACACTCATAATCACTAAACACCTCAATGCCATCTCATCTATATGGTATGCATATTCAGCCTTCTGATCAAAAATGTGTTGAAACTTTATGATCGCGTATAGATAACCCTCTTAGGACCGTTACAGGGTGTGGGAAATGCTCCACATCTTAAGAGTGGCAAGAGTCATACTGATCGCGCGTGCACCGATTGACGTCGATAGATGCATGCGTCGTGTAAATCATCGTCAATGGATTGTTAGTGTTGAGTGTGAGGCCGCACGATGTGGGCATAGGCAATAACTTGGCCTCTTTGCATGATACACAACCTAATCCTTGGTTAGGATGCAGTCAAAATAAACTAGTGAAATCTTCAACTCCATCAGTAGCATCAATATTGGTGCATCACACAAGTTATTCTTTAAGGTCTGAAAAGCCTCTTCTTGCTCCACACCCCACACATACTTCTGATTCTTCTGAGTTAACGAGGTAAGAGGTTTACACAGTGTTGGAAAATTTTGGAAATAACCGTCGTAATAACCGCTAATCTCAAAAATGAATGAATCTCATAAGGCTTCGTAGGGGTCTTCTAATTCTTTACCGCTTCTATTTTGCTGGGATCCACATGTATACCATTCTGATTAACAACGTGACCAAGAAAGTGCACCTCTTGCAACCAAAACTCACACTTGGAGAACTTGGCATACAGCTTCTCCTTCCTTAACAATTCCAACACCAATCCCAAATGAACTTCATGATCTTCCTTCATCTTCGAGTAGATCAAGATGTCATCGATGAACACAATAATGAACTTATCTAAACAGTTTACAAACTCTGTTCAACAATCATATAAAAAACTCAGGTGCATTTGTTAGCCCAAAAGGCATAAACCGTAAACTCAAAAAGTTTGTATCTCGTTCGAAACGCCATCTTAGGTATGTTGTCTTCATGCACGCGTAGTTGATGATAACCTGACTGAAGGTCTATCTAGGAGAAATAACGTGATCCTTGTAGTTGGTCATATAAGTCATCAATCCTCGGAAGAGGATAACGGTTCTTAATTGTCAACTTGTTCAGCTCTCTATAATCGATACACATACATAGTGAACCATCCTTTTTTTGACAAATAACATTGGAGCTCCCCATGGAGAATGACTATGTCATATTGAACGCCCTTATACTTGCAACTCTTGCATCTGCCCCGGCAATTCCTTGCATCTCTGAAGCGCTAAACGATATGGAGGACTTCGCAATTGGCTTCGCTTCCATTGAACTAGATCTATGCGAAACTCCACTTGTCGTTGCGGAGGCAATCCTGACAAGTCTTCTGGAAACACATCTTCAAACTCACGTACCACAGATATATCACTCAACTTCGGTTCATCCTCCTTTGCACTCTTCAATGCTTTGGTGATTCCTACGGTCCGTTCTCCGTGTACCCTAAGGATCCTACCATCCTCCACTGGTATTTCTACTACCTTCTCATGACATACTATCACAGCCTTATGTTGGGACAACCAATCCATTCCCACAATCACATCAAAACTTCCATGACCTAAAGGTATTAAATTTATGCTAAACAGGGAACTTTCTAGTTCTAGTTTGCAGTCACGAATAATTCTATTCACTTCTACTTTCTTACCATCAGCTACTTCTATCACATAACCAGGATTCACAATACTAGGTTTCACATTAAGTAAGGGCGCAAATTCAGTAGATATGAAACTAAAATCGGCTCCAGAATCAAATAATACGGTAACAAAGTGATCATTCAGAGAGAACATACCTTTTAGCAGACATAGGATCCGAGGATCCGCCTCCATTGCATCCACATTCACGTTGAAATCTCTTCCTCCTAATTTGGTATCCCAAATTGCGTTCGGTTTATTTCGGCTGCCCACCAAAGGCAATAGATTCCTACTTGTCAAGTGCATCGATTCAAATTAAGGACAAGTTTTGCGGAAATGATCCTGGCTACCACACTCATATCACACTCTCGAAATGTTACACATTCTAAAATCATTCACCGGAGCTACTTCCTAACGGTGCCCGACAATCCTTGGCAAAATGACACGGTTTTTGACAATTAAAGCACACATTGCAAGGTCTGTTTTCTGGATGAAAAGTATAACACTTGCCACACTTAGAACTTGAGCTTGCAATTTCATTTCTATGAGGGGTTGTTTGCCAAAAACCCCGCGTTCTCCTCTTTGCCTCTTGTTGTCTTTGCATAAGATCCTCCAGTTTTTACAGACTCTACACTCCCTTTCTCTTATCCTACCCTTTGATAAGGTACCGAAACTGATTGCTTCTCAGTAAGTATCCCAAGCTCTCAGTATTGCATTCTTATAGTATTGGTTGGGTTGCTCGAAGCATTCCCTTTAAATCATCAGGAGCAGTCCAGCTATGTACCTCTTAATACGAGATGACTCAGGTGTAACTAAGTGTGGGACCAACTTGGCCAACTCATGAAACCTGATCAGTGTAGGCAGCATGATTAGCTTCCCACCATCTTGTGATTCCCAAAAACTCATTCTCCAATTTCTTCATTTTCATTACATGGGCAGAATCTTCAACCATCAATGCCTTAAATCGTTCCATTCCAATGGCCATTGCAGCTACAACGTCCTCTTCTTGGACTTGAGTGTTCCACAAAAGCAAATAAAAAAATCCAAGTCAAAGCTTTCTTTACCAATGAACTAGCCGCACACCTCACCTTTTGATTCTCCACACAACCATTATTATCAATCACATTTTCTATCTTCTTGATCCAACGAGTAAGCACTATCGCGCCTCCTTTCCCATCATACTCCTTGGGATTACCAGATTGGAATGCCTTGAAATGCATCTGTTTTTCCCACCATTCCCATTTCCACCACCACATTTCAGCCATTACCGTTAATACATTGTTCTCATTGGTTAGTCCACTTGAGTGACCAATCTTAGAAGAAAGGTTTTGCAATGCTGATGTGATAATAGCAGCAATGTCAGGGTTCTCGTTGTTGTTGTTATCGTTGTTGCCGCTTCGACGTGATGGAGCCATTTTCTATAAGATATAAAATTTATATACATTAGACCATATAATAAGAATCATGATCGAATCATACTTCTTAATAACTATATACATACATGCAACGCATCAACAATAATCCATGTAATCATACTTGCAAGTCCACCTGTGTTGTGGCGCATGTATAATTATGTTGGCCACCATAATTATAGATGCCCCCTTTCACAGTTGTACTCCCTCCTATGAAGACACTTCATAAAATAAACACACCATATAGCACCTTAAAAAAATGAAACCAGCAAATAACACAAGGAATAATCCTAATAATCACTTTTATTATTAATACTCAGAATCCAAACATCGAAAATAACATTCCTAACATGGCTCCAAACGTCGAAAGAAAGAAAAAAAACAAGCTAAAACATATCAATCACTTAGAACACCATGGGCAATTACGAGACGCGCGGTCATGATCAGCTTTATTTGTCTTCTTCCACATAGGTTTACTACTTGCGGTGGACTCAAGGTCCGAGTCCACTTCATTCCTCTCAACTTCTTCCTCATCTTCTATCAACCATCCATTCATGTTACCCTTTGGCTGAGGTAGTCGATGTGGTGCAAACTCATTCATGGGATTTCCTTGTTGAAGTTGTGGGTGATCCACAAATCCATACAGGTCATGTCTTCTAGGTTGTTCCACCGGCTCTTCTTTAGACGTTTCATAACCTTGAAATTGTCCAGGAACTCTGGTGATAGTGCCATCCTTGGCAATTATCTTTGTTTCAATTTCCTCAACCGTTTGTCCATCAACTTCCTTCAAGGTCATCTTCTCTTCGACTCTACACGGCCACATGGCAATAGGAATTCTGATCTTGCGGTTACACCGCTTGCTTTTCTTAATCCTTTTACACCCAGTTGCGAAAGCAACTGAATTATGGTACTTTCTACGAATAGGGGGAGACATACTATAATAGACCACAAACATAGACTATATCAGGATACAGATCTCAAAATAACAAAGAAAAACTCAACTTATATATATAGTATATAGTATATAAATACTTTATGAAAACTTAGATAAAATAAACATAATAGTATATACTTACACATAATCATCAAAATAATCGTACGCTAATTGAAGCAGCCCGCACTATGTTAATTTATGCAAAAGCTCCTTTATTTCTATGGGTCGAAGCGGTTGCTGTCACACCCCGCCAAGGCGGAAACACAAGGCGTAACGTCATGGATATCATCACAACACAATGGTGTCAACAATAGAGAAACACTAAATGCACAACTAAGTAATAAAGACACAATGTGTCATGACAATACCGAAAACCAAAAGAATGACATCTTGTATTAATGAAAGAGGGTCTCACCAATACAAGAACAATATCTCACGATCCTAATAGAATCAAATAACATTCAACAAAATCCATGCAATAAACATAAACAAACTCAGGAGCGAACTCCAATGCAATCCTAGCAGTCGCTCTAGCCACTTCTCTTAACCTCAATATTCTCATGAAGCTCACCTGAAAATGATGCTTAAAAACGTCAACACAACGGTTGGTGAGAGTCATAGGTTTAAGACACACATTATAAACCTTTCAAACCAATTACTGTGATTATTAAAACAATATAAGACAGTTATGCAACATATGAACTTATGCTAACATGCAAACCAAATCACCATATCAAACCAACCATACATATACTGGGTAGGCGTACCCCTCCGATCCCACATACGTCACTTACGCACCTAAAAGTCTACCAGCTGAAGCTTATATTTAGGCCTGGACCCATACCAATTCACTGAGTTGATCAATCTCAAATTAACGATCCGTGAGATGATCAGCCCCACTATTAATGATCCTCAACACAACACAATATCATGCAACAACAAGCCATATGCAGTCACATAATGTCCACACGCAATCAAAACACATAATCACAGCAATTCAAAACATTTCCAAAACACTTAGCATCATTTCCATCCCAATTTAAAACATTAAAAAGAGGGACTATGAAACTCACCTGATGCTTAGCTTCCCAAAAGAATCCAACAAAAGCTTCACAAACACTTCACGGATAATCTAAACAATTAAGCACACAATAAGCTACCATCAATTAGGCATTCAACCCAATATGATGTAACCTCAACTATGATGGATATCTAAGCTATCTACCATAGTTCTATACTTGATTTTTTTTTTTTTTTATCACTCAGGTCTATACTTGATTTAACCCTTTTTCCAATACTCCTTATATGCCAATTTACACTTCAATGCTTACACTTTAAATTTATTCATGGTTTTGAGACAGAATTTTATAATCAACTTCTCGCGTCCTAAACGTACCACTTAAACACTTTCACAATTCAAACCAAAATTCACCATGCTACAATTTTTTTGTCTTATTGATCATCTCATAGTTCTTCACGCTATTTACCCTTTTACCAATTACCACTGTAGAATTCCATTTAATCCAAAGTGTCCAGATTCGTCTAGAAATGGACCCTAAAAAGTTATGGCACTAGCTGACCACTTTAGACCTCCTTTAATACTTAGAAAAAATTCAGGGGTCACACACAATATATAAACTAACTTCCACGTGATTTTTAGCTTCTAACTAGATGTCTAAGTATTTTTAGGACAAAATTAAAACCAAAACTGAAATTCATCACTGTTTTACACCACTGATTTTGTTACTAATCTTCTTGACCACTCCGACCATAAAAAACTCATGAGACCATCTTTTTCTGAAAGTAGGACTCTCTGAGGTTATTCCTTCAGTATGTTGTTTAAAATGTTTATTTGATTAATTTAGATTGTGTTATGACAGTTACTAAATGCCAAATTTCTGACAAGTGAATTAAAACAACTATATCTAAAGATCAAGACCCTAACCATAACCCAATTATGAAATGAAAATCAATACGAATGTCAAACATGAAATATAACATCAATAAATCTTTCAGAAAAATAAACTCCTAATCCCAAACCCTTGTCGGAACATTTTATCTATGTTTAAACCCCTAACCATCATACTTAGATTACATTAATTAAAAATAACAGGACTAGATTAAACAAGGGATTAGAAATATAACTTTTAACACTATCAATTCTTCATCTTCTTCTCTTCCTAGACTCGCGTTTCGAACAACATGAGGGGATTAGGGATTTTATTTTTTGTATTTATAGGCTCATAAAGTAATCTTAGATAAAGCCTAATTAGAGTTTGATTTCTAATATAATTCATTTTTTCCCTTTTCTTTTCTTTTTTTCTATTAATCGGCCGAATAAGCCTTTTCTTTTTTTATTTTTTTTATTACATTATTTAATTAGTGTATTTCCTTAAAATTTTTATAAAAACCTTGTACAATTTTGGACTATACCTTATTGCATATAAATAAATTCACTTGACTTTCAAAATAACTTTTTTATACTTTTTTCATTTTAACCTAACTTTCCTAAAATAAAAACTTTTACATTTTTCTTTACCTTACCACTTAAAATCTAACATATCTTTAGATTATTTAAAACAAAAATACAGTTACGTAATATTACCTTACACATTTAACACTGAAGAACGCTCAAATCTCCATAATAATTTCCTTGTCACTCAAAGTGAACGATGAAACTCAAAACAATTTTCACCTTTCAATCTCATTGAGATGATCACACTTAAATAGATTGATTACAAATACCTCACAATAACACATTATAAACACACATAAACACAAAAACAACTTACAAATCATACATCCTAGAACAGGCACCTAAGTCAATCACTTAACGGTTTGACTTACCTGCCATGCAAATTGGTTGTCACACTGATTTCGTTCTAATAGCTATTACTTGGATATAAATAGCTGTTTTGAATTTTCTTACTCAATATTTTCAAATTTCCAAAAGCTTCCATTTTAGTTTTTAGAAATCTAGTTCCAAGGTATACTCTAGAATAATCATCTACAATATAAGGTGGTATAGATTACCTCTATAAGCTTTGAATTTACCGATGGACCGACTAAGTCCTATATATAAACATATAAACATCTTTTTAGTGGAAGGAAAGAGAAACCATATTTTTAGCTTTATGACTTGCATGAGCTTGCTTCCCAATTTTGCAAGCATCATAAAAATGTTTATCATATTTTAGCTTAGGTAAGTTACTAACTAATTCTTTAGATGACAAAGATTGAATTAAATGCATATTTGCGTGACCAAGTCTTCTATGCCATAAGGTAGAGTAAGAGAGTCATTAGAGATCGTACCTTTGCCTATGATCTTTCCTTTTAATTTACTTACTAATTGAAACTATCTACCTACGTAGTCTATGATTTGTCAGGTAGAGATCTAGACTTTTTGTTACACGGTCCATATGTTTGGAGCAACACGCTATCTTGATCCATTTATCTGGTTCAACGCAGTGTTCTCAACGAATACCTATTTTAAACAAAAACAAATCAATCGGTTTAGGCCACTATATCTCATGGCTAGTCCGAAAAAATGTTGTTTGTACATCCCTTACATTTGTTTCAATTGATTGAGATATTGAAATGGGATAGAATTTCCCATATGTACAATGCATTGACTTTGATGTTGTATCCAACATCATTGGATAGAGGTTTGATGAATTGTTCTCTAGAGTTCTCTAGGTTGTGGTGTTAGTGTTAGTATCTTGGGTTAAGAATAAGATTTCTTTCTTTAGGCGAGGTGTTTATTGACATAAACTCAAGTTTGACATAACCTATATATCCGCTTTTGAGAGATTGTTTTTTTTAAAGATGGTTTCTTTGGACTCTCAATTCTATTATGTAATTTAGTTTCTTACTCGTAATGACAAAATCGGTTCTCAAAGACATAGTCTTAGAGGGACTAAAATGTTTGATCCTAGGTGTTCTGGCAATTTGTCACACATCGGTGCGACTCACGGATCCAGGCATAGGTAGAGTCCGTGCACCTGTTATGGTGATCCGTCTGTTGCTTTTTCAGCGGACAATCCAACAAAACTTATAGGTTTGGTTCCGCTATTTGACGCTTTATAAATTCGAGCCACGGGACCCTTTAAGTAATTCAACACCATCCGTATCACGAACATAACAAGAATGCTTTCTGAAAGCAACCTCCAAGTCTGAATCACAAAATTGACCAACAGAAAACAAATTATGCCCCAGTCCTTCCACATAGTATACCCTGGAGATGACACTATCACCGATGACATAATCTCCATAACCCATAATAGCACCAAAGTGATCATTCCCGAATCTAACTGTCCCGATGAACTTTTTCACGAAATTCCTGAGCCTTGAGCGATCCCCCGTCATATGTTTTGAACAGCCTGAGTCCAAATACCAAAGGACGATTTGTACGACCTGCATTTGAAAACAGACGAAGATGGAGAGTTTGGAAAATTGGATCCCCAATGTTGGTTGGGTTCCGATTGGTTAGCACAAGCAGTGGCTGACAGTCCTGTAAGTTTAGTGAACCTAGTTAAAGGGCACTTATCACTTAGGGTGAATGTTCTTCCTGTGGGTCTCCATTGATGACCAACATGATTTAGTGTTTTGCCAGTTGGTTTCCAAATTTGTTTAGGTTTCCAAACTTGTTTGATATGTTTAGGTTTCCCTACGTGTGTAACTTGCTTAGGTTTCCAAACTTGCTTAACGTGACGCACAGCATTTTTAACCTTGGGGGAGGCATTCACAGAGTGCAAATAAGTAACCACACACATATCATGATTAGCCGAAAATAAACATTTGTTACATGTTTGGCACACAGAATGAGAATTCGAATTAATTACAGTACGCTTAGAGCTAATACTAGAATCAACACGATTCGTGGTTTTACAGCTAGATCTAATTGTCCTAGAGTGGTCTTCTACTTTCTCCAAACTGTCACTTTTCGCTGGCGGGATCCTATGTTTCTTGAGTATGCTCCTAGGCTGAGATCCGCTAGCAACAGTGCAACTGTTTACTCCTGTAGAAGGAGGCACAGGGACATTAGACTTCTGAGTGTGCATGGGCTCTACATGATTGTGTGTAGTACTACTTGATGTTGCACATTGGTCCGCAAAAGTAACTTGCTTTTTCCTAGGGGTGTTAGCATGCTTCTTATCTTGTTGATTAAAGACCTTTGGGCAGGTGCCAAACGCATATTCTAAAAGTTCCTGAGAGTGCTTAGTGTAACGGCAAGCAAATGCGAGTGATCTATCTAAAGGTCTTTCAACTTTGGCTTCTTCCACTATTTCGCGAAGTGTATCTACACTTTCCTTAAGATGCCTAAGATAGACTAGATGAACTTCCCTATTATTCCTATTGCGAGGGGAAATAGGTGCAACATCTAGAGCATACTTTCCTGGTGCAGTTACTTTTGGTTTAAACTGAGTTGTAGTGACACATGAGACCGTATTCTGTATTTGGACCTTTAGACTTTCATTTTCATTTTTAAGGGCATTTGTCTGTTCTGTGTGCTTAGCACGCGTAATCTTGATAGAATCATACAATTCCTTGTAATGCTGCTTAATCTTTGCATTTTCTGCCCTAAAAAGCTCGTTTTGATCTTGAAGACTGTTAACCTTTTCAGTTAATTGTGAGATCTGAAAGCTTTTTTAGTTAATTGGATGATCTGAAAATCTAAAGCCCTGAAATCAAGAGTAACAAGTTGCTTCACTACGGGTCTCTTATAATTGAGAGATTTGCATTTTCAACTTTTTGATGGTGTTGTCCTTTCCTTGAATGGAAGCTTTCATTTTTTCGATTATAAAGACTGAATCAAAATCAGGAGTATCTCTAGCGGGTAGAGATGGTTTGTTTCCAAAACTTTCTTTAAGATTTTGATACTTTAATTGTAAATTTAGGTGATTTACCTCAAGATTGAAAAAATGTTTTACTAATTAAGTATGATCATCTTTTTGAACCTTATCATGCAATTTATAAAGCTCTGCTTCAAGTTCCAGAGAACGTGCTTCAACAATAGTGTGGGCATCATGCATTTCAGTAAATCTAGACACATTAAGCTTAGAATTCGTTGCAACATAAAACACTTCTTTGGAAAAGAAGTCAGCAATTAAATTATCATTTGCAATAAGAAGGTTTTTCCGCTCAATCTCATCATGCTTCCTATTGACAACGTTCTGGTCAACCTCAGCTTCCAACTCTTCAAAAATGTCTTTCATTTCTTTAATTTCTTTAGTTAGAGCCTTTTGAATGCCCTCAAAATGTTCTTTAAGTGTTTTAAAAAATGGAATGACCTCGGTGAGATAACATTCCTTGGTTTGTTCAAAACCCCTTTCCCCTTCAGTGAGCCCAGTTGGTGTAATTCTCTTTTTACAGGTTTTTTCAAATTCCAAAAAAAGTTGTATAAGTGTAAAAATATTAATTTTCACTTGACTTTTTGTTGGAAGCACCCTGGGAACAAGCGTTGCAGGTGTATTTGGTGGATACATCGTCAACGCTTTGATTGGTCGTGAAGCTGTGGTCTGCTTCTTGAGAGCTTCTGCTTTCATCTTGATGAGATCGTTGGACCAAAATATCTGCTCGGGGGTCAATTGTTTCTGTGGTGTGAAAGTCGCTAAATAATTCTCTTTCGAGTAATCAGGTGGTGCAATCTTAACTTTCTTTTTCACACACTATGGGTCATTCATCTTGTCATTTATTTTCTTCCTAGTGATTTTAGCTATCTTTAGGGTATCCTCTGAGTTGTGTACTATGGCCTGGGACATGATTGGTTTGATTTAATTTCATGGGACATTATATAGGGCAGGCTGAACTTACTTTACACGGGTGAGACATAAAGGGTTCTTGTAGCCAATAGCTACCTTATTCTGTTCATCATAATAAGGCTTTGGTTTACACAACATGTGAACTATTTGAAGAGACTGGTCTTGTTTGTATAATTTATCCTTGACCTTTTCTTTTAAAGCTTTCATGTCCAAAAAATCTTCAAGGTATTTATTTTCTTTCTGTTTAAAATCCTTTTTCAAAGACGTAACTTCTTCTACCATTGACTTGTTATGGTTAACGGTAGAGGTAAGTTGCATTTTTACAGAATGAAGTTCCTTTTTCAAAATTTCTTCCTTAATATGACGGTCAGTGATAACTATTCTTAATTGTTCATTAATCTTTTGTTCTCTTTCTGTTAATTCAAACTTGGCCCGTCTTTCATACAGTTCAACTTGTTCCTTATATGTTGCAAGTTCAGCAGTTAATGAATTATCAATTATATTGTTCTGTGTGGTTATAGAGACACATTTGGCAGACGGTTCATATATATCATTTAACATCATCATGTATGCATCATTTGGTACAGAAGATACATTACTTTGTACAACTAGCACTGCGCTGTCCTTTACATACTGATCATACAAAATTATATTACTATTACTCGTATAATCAGCATGTGAGTCAACAACGTAGTCATGTTATACATCGTCATGCATCTTGTGTACTTCATGATGTTCACAAATAGCATCCTGATAATGATCATGATCGTGTACCTTAGATAGAATGTCCGAATCATAAGACGGACTGGCTTCATCATAACAGGATCTGTGGATGATAGATTTGCCATGAACATAGTCTGTGCAGTAGAAGCCTCATCCACATCAGAGTCAAAAGCATCACAATCATCAGCTTGAAACATATTATCCACATTGAGTGCTAAATCATGCACTGGTTGCTCATCCACATCCTCATCAACAACATTGTTTTGTCCACTTGTCAAGAAACAACAATTGATCTTCATTCCAGTGCTACCCTATTCTCCTGAGTTGCTATCAGCAACATTTATCTTGCAAAGTATCTCAGAAAGTTCTGTGGCCGCTTAGGCTGAGTGCAGTTCCTTACAATGTGGCCTATACTGTTGCATTTGTAGCACTTAATCTGTCTTGCTTGACCTGGATTTGCATTCCCAACTCTGTTTTAAGCTCCCCCATATCCAGCTACACATGCACCTCGTGCATTGTTCCCCTGACCTCTATTCTATCAACCCTAAACATTCTGAACCACAACCTTGCCGTCTTGAACTGTGGCTTGGTTCCTTGTATTTGATGAAGTTTTGAGTTGATTGTTTGTTTGAGGTAGGTATGTTTTGTATGATTGGGTGAGTAGGGCAAGTGTGTTGGCTAAGTTTTCAATTAAGTTGTCCGTTGGAGAGAGACCCGAATCAAGTTAAGTGTTGTCCGCAAAGTATGGTGGAACATATGTGGGAAGTGTAGTTGTAGATGATTGTGAGTAGTACTGTTGAGGTGCAACATTGGACATCAATGCGAGAGGATCAACAGTGTGTTGAGGGAATCGGTCCAACATCATTTTGTTCTCATTGGCATGTGCCTCGTGCTTCTTTAGATAAGCATACAGTTGATCATAGTTGGAGTCCCTCAAACCTCTGTTGAGTTTCACTGTTGTTACAAATCTACCCCATTCTGGCAACATGTTATTAACAAACTTAGAGTTCAACTGCATTCTGTACATGGTCATCTTGATGTTCCTCATGTCGTTGATGAGTTTTGCAAACCGAACATAGTAATCGTGAATAGTCTCTCCTTTGTGTTGACGGAAGTGTTCAAAGTCATCATATAGTTGTGATTCGTGGTCTTCTTTTGTTAATTCCGAACCCTCCAAGAGCATCTTCACATTATCCCATATGTCCTTTGCATCTGGTATGTGTTTAATTACACATACCTTTTACCTTTAAAAACAAGTTAAAATAACCAAAAACGGACTTAAAATGCCAAAAATATGCTTGTTTTGCTAATTGTATTGTGCAGGAACGGATATCTAAGAAAAGGACGAAAAACGAAGCCAAAACGACAAAACCAGACACGGAATGGAAAAGCGTGGAAAAAGACAAAGTCAAGTCAACAGAAAGTCAACCCCGACAAACCCGAAGCCAAAAGTCAAGAAAAACAAGTTTAGGGACTAAACTTGTTAAATCCCTAAACTTGTTTTAAAAGAAGAAAAGAAGAAAATAAAGAGAAGGGTTAATTCTGCCAATTTGGCAAAGTTAAACCACAAGGGGCAAAACTGCCAATGGCAAGAACTTATATCCCACAAGGACTTGTGGTGCAAAGCCATATATAACCCTCAGGGGTGTTTTCTGCCAATGCCCAAAACTTCCATAACCCACAAGGACGTGTACTGCAATATCAAGGCTTAACTTTGAGGGACCAATACTGTCACACCACATACCCTCACCCCAGAATTCAAAACACTAGTATATCTTCTCTTACCTTTCCTGCCTAAATCACCCAAACCCACAACTATCATTTTCACACACTCGTTGACTACCACAACCCTCAAAACCTGTACATTCTTAAAAAAACCCCCCCCCCCCCCAACTTGGGGTAGCATAGTTGCAATCCTAATTCCACCAATTGGATCTAAGGGTTGGAATTTAAGACTTGGGGCCACAAAGGCTCTATCCAAGGGCTAGAATTGTTTATGTTTTCTACTCACTCAAACAAGCATAAGAAGGTCAAATGTGTCTACAAAGAAACACACAAGCAGTGAAGACTAGCGGAGAAGCACTAGCTCGTTTTAGCTATTTTAGACTTGGTATAGCCCTTTGTTGCAGAGGATTAGTATTTAGTATGAGTTAGTTTATTTTTAGTGTAAAATTTCTTTAAGTTCTGTTTTTAAAACTTCAATGTACTTGTACTCTTTCTTTTTATAAAAATTCAGTTTGTTCTTTCAATTATTGTTTTAAGTATTGTCTTCTTTAACTCATATAAGCTCTCAATATAAGCCAATTTATTAATCTGTTCTTAAAACTTTGAGACTATAAATTTAAGAAATTTTAAAGAAGGAAAAAACGGGTTACTGTTTGATCAAGTGTGGATGAATGAGCAATATTGGAAGGCTCATTGGGTTTGCTTAGTTTAAGCTTATTCATAAGCTTTGGGTAGATTTAGAGCTTATTAGGTTTCACTAAATCCTGTTTTGAGCAAGGATTTAAGGTACATTTCCTTTTAAATTTTATCTTATGGTTACTGTAGCATTGCTTATTAGCTTATTGTCAGCTTATCTATGTCTTTTGTGCTTATTTGTGTTCATTTATGCTTAAGTATGCCTTTTAGTTGCTTTCATTTCATTTTCATGCAATTTGCTTAGAGACTGTCTAATATAGCTTAATTCTGTCACTAGCTTATTAGTCTTTAAAAGTGCTTATTTGTTTTGCTTTTCATATTTTTATTGCTTAATATTGCATAATAATTAGTAGTCTTTAAAATTTTGAGCTTAAAACAGTTCTTATATGTTTTAAAATTAGTTTTTAAAATATTAAGGGGTGTTTGGGTTAAGTATGAAAATGGGTCAAAACAGGATTTGTATGGGTTGGGGTTACATGGTTAGCTTTAGCTTAAGTGTTTAAGCTTATTTAAGTCTGTTTTTCCAAAGTTTTTTAGTCCAAAACTGTTTTTCAAGTTTTTACAAGTATTTCTTGAGGTTGTTTGTTTTGTTTGAGAATACAAGAGCTTATTTGATTAAAGACTTCTTGTAAACTTGGCTTTAGTTTCAAAGTTGTGTTATTTGAGTGTCAACAAGCTGTCAAAATATTTCGAGTCATTTGACTTTTTGAGTCAAAACTGCCAAGTGTTAATTGTCATTTTTCAAAGGAAAAAGCCCTTTTTCCATCTCCAAAATCAGCAGGTTTAGTTAGCTTTTAGCAAATGAAATTTTGAGCATAAGCTCACCTTAAGCTCTTTTCAATCTGTTTTCACCTTATTTTTCATTTTAAGTTTATTTGACAGCTTAATTCAAGCTGTCAAATTAAGCCCCTTGTTTTTAGCTTAGTTGCCCTGGTGCTAGACACCATATTTTAAGCATTCTTTTCTAGCTTATTAGTGAACCTTAGCTCTAGATTTTGGCTTATCTTAAAAGCCAACAAGCTCTTTGATAAGCCCCCTTAGTTTCAGACTTCAAGAAGCCCTTTTGATAGCTTATTTTTAAGCTTAAAGTAGGGTTTTGACTGTTTTACTTAGCATAGTGTAGGAATTGCTTATTTTCTTTCTAGCCTATTAGGAGCTTATTAGTTGTTGAATTCAGTCTCTTATTTGCTATTTAGGTGTGTTAGTGGCCTTAGATAGCTTATTGCCCTTTTTCTTTGCTTATTGAGGTTTTTAAGCCCAAATCCATAACCAACAGTACTAACTCTTAAGTTAGTACTGCTGTGGTGTTTAAGCTACTTCTAGCTTATTGAGCTTATCTCACTTGCTTATTTGTGCTCCTAGTAGTCCTTAATGATTGTGTGTTAAGTGGTGTGAGCTTATTTCCGACTTAGCTTGCTTATTTTGTGTAAAGCCCAAAAGACTTAAGCACTTTTGCCTCAAAAGCTCATTTAAGCTACTGTCCGTTTTAAAAAGCTCTTTTTCAGCTTATTTATAAGCTTTCACAAATACCCGTAGTTATGAAAAATGTTAAGCTCAATGAGCTTAACAAGTTTGTGTAAAAAGTTTTCATAAAAAAAAAAGAGGAGACAAGGGGTGACCCGGGTGAGCAAGACTCGAACCCGGGCCTCTACCCTCGATACACCTCCCTTTTCATACAAGTCTTACCGCTGCGCCCTTGGGACTTCTCTGTTAGAGTCCCAAGGGCTTTAGTATTTAACCCCATTTTAGCTCTTTAAGCTATAAGCTGTTTTCAGCTTATTTTCGGGCTTATTTATAAGCAAAATTTTGGGTTCTTATTTTTCGTAGGTAGTATTTAGTGTCTAGTATTTTAGGTAAATTTTTCAGAATTTTTAAAAGTAGTTTAGTATATTTTATAATTTAATTTAGTTAAAAGTTTAAAAACTTCATAAAAAATACAAAAAAAATATTTTTCTTTTTTAGAAAATTTTCTTTAGTCATAATTTACGTAGGAAAAATATAAAAACTTTCGTAGGGTCATTTTTGTAACTTTTTAATTTTCAAAGAACGGGACTTGGGTACGGTTTTTGTCTTGACTCGTTTTTGAGTCAAACGACCCCCGTTTTCAGTCTAGTCTTTTTCATTCTTCGTTATTAGTCCCCTAGAATAGTTTAGAAGCAAAAATTTCTTTGTAGGGTTAATTTTGAAGATTTTAGGTTTTTAACCCTTTATTCGGGATTCGTGCTCTCGTTTTTTTTGCTTAATTTCATAATTTTTTGGTTTTTCTTAAACGTTTTTGTTTGTTATTGTTTAATTTAACTTTCCACACTCTCAAATCATTTCTCTCATTCAAACTCCAATCTTCTGACTGTATCGATTTTCCAGCACAGCCTCGTTGGGGATTAACGACCCGGGAAAATTCTATACTGCTTCCTGGTTTTATTGATTATTGTAGTTTTTTTTAAATTATATATATTTTATATTTTATTATATATTATATATATTATAGTTTGAGAAATTAACAATCAATTTTTGGCGCCGTTGCCGGGGAGGTTGTGAAGCCGTTTATCGTTCAGTTTGTCAAGAAGTGTTTGAATCTGTGAAAATTATCATTTAAAAACCAAAAAAAAAAATCAAAAATATAAAAACATTGTCTTTAATTATCAATAAAATTCACAAATTGGTAAAAATACCAAAATATAATATTCTCAATTGAGGTATTATCATAATAACTTCCGGTGAACTTGTTGGTTCCCAACTCGAACAAAAGATTTAAAAACTTGCCTTTTGTGTCACTAGCGAAGTACGGTTCACCTTTTAAACGATAAACAAACTCTAAGAGGGGTATAAGGCGGGTTGTTCCTAGGAACTACGACCCTAAAGGAAA